>OMNZ01104299.1:0-12770 GCA_900303255.1 Lesueurigobius sanzi | reverse complement strand
CGGAGCCCCTCTTTTTGGTAAAGCTGCTTCTTCTTGGGCTGCCTGCGTAACTGCCTGATTCTCCGGGAATAACATTTTAACCTGTTGCGTGTCCATCTTTCAGCACAGCATTCATGCAAGTGTATGGGCTGCGGCCGCAAGTAACGTAAAGCATGACGCAAACCAGCGTGAGCGGCAAATAACGTAAAGCAGCATCATGCCGCAAAACCACAAAACGGAGATTCTTTGCGAAAAAGTTATTTGTTTATCACTTATATAAACTTAGAGTAATTATGTATAGTGACAAGATAACGCTAATACATTCGTCGTAGCCTATTTAATGACATATTTGCTTTAATAATTGATAAAATCAGGTTAGAAACGATATAAACGATAGAAGAGAAACAGCACGATAGACACTTTTCTATCGTCCCCACGATATGTATCGTCATATCGCCCAGCCCTAATATATATTTGCTAGCTGGAGGCGGAAAGCTAGATCCCTATCTATTTCCATTGTACTGTAGCTGTTGTCATAGCAACGATAAACAAATGTCTAACTGTTGTTGGAAATATCAGATAAACCTTATTTTATCGTCTCAAATGTGGTTCCTCTTGTTCTTGCTCCTTAAGCCACAACAGGACCACATTGTTTAGTTGTAGTTTTACACTTATAATGGCTAGCTTTAGTTTAATGTTATTTCTCTTGCTCACTTCCTGCCTCCAGCTGATGTCACTGATGATGTCAGCAGCGAAAGGCTCTATTAACTAATACACTATATCAACAAAATAAAACCATTATTTAGATTTTGTCCCTGAAAGTATAGTCATTTTTTCCACATATTGACAATAAAAAATACAAATTGATTATCGTTTCTCATGAAGTCTACACATTTCCACACCATAAAGTGATCAAAGACAGATTTATGATCCAAAACACATTCAGTTGCATGTTTGCTGAAGTTTTCATCCATTTTACAAAGATTTTAAATCAAATGTTGACGTTTTTTGGCATTAAAAATCCAGTATTTGTATTAACCCTGTAACCACTACCACTACTACTACTTCTAACAATATTATTTACTAATATTTGTGTACGTTTCCAGGAGTGCAAAGACAAATGCTGTGATGCCGCGACCTGTAAATTCACCGAGTACTCAGAGTGCGCTGCAGGAAGGTGCTGTCAGGACTGTCGGGTCAGTGACGCTTCTATCGACTTTCAACTCATGCAAATGTCCTGTTGTGGTTAGATTAAATGTTGGAAAACAGGTTCCCAAGCAAAAAGATGCATGTGGAATGAGTACAAGGTTTGTAACAATAGACCCCTTCATTGTCTGTAAACATTTGGGGCATATTCATGTAAACTGGAACTTGTTTTCCCCAGATGGAAGTCCGTTGTTCCCAGTTGGTTTGTGTTCGTGTTCTTTCTGTGTCGGAAAGAGGGGATTTACATTTCACCAGATAAAAACTATTTTTCTTTCATCACTAATTAGCATTTAACACAGCTAACTATTTACATTTGGTGTTAGCTAACCTTGTTTGTTTTATAAAATATCACATACATTTTCGTAGGCAAAAGATCTTCATCTGTACTCTGTAGTTGAAGTGTAGGACGTTTCGATCTTAGTCCAAAGATTCGATCTTAGTCCAAAGATTGTCTTCCAAAGAGTCCGTCTTAATCCAAAGATCGTCTTCCAAAGAGTCCATCTTAATCCAAAGATCGTCTTCCAAAGAGTCCATCTTAATCCAAAGATAGTCTTCCAAAGAGTCCATCTTAATCCAAAGATCGTCTTCCAAAGAGTCCATCTTAATCCAAAGATAGTCTTCCAAAGAGTCCATCTTAGTCCAAAGATAGTCTTCCAAAGAGATCTTAATCCAAAGATCATCTTAGTCTAAAGATTCGATCTTAGTCCAAAGATCGTCACATAAATTTTCTTTTTGCTAGCATAAATTTCTGGCATTTCTCTCGCAAATATATTCCTCCAAAGCCAACGAAGGCTCATAGTAAACCTGTGAAAGGTCGGGAAGGTTGCTTTGGCCCCAGTTCCCCAGTTGTTTATCCCAGTTGAGCGAGCGTTCATGTGCATTTTCCAACTGGGAAAAACATTTTCCCCCAGTTCCAGAGGTCCACATGAACGCAGCATTGTGGTGCGTTCCATTTGTCCTCGGAGGTCGGAACTCGGAGCTGGGAAAGCCGTTTTTCCCAGTTACAGCGTTCCAGTTGTCAAGTCGGAAAGTTTTATGACAGTGAAACAAATACAAATAATTTAAGCTGCGAAGCTGGTAAAAAAATCAGACAAAACATGAATGAGGAAGTTTAAAAACACGAACAGTGTAGTTCTGATAAATAATGTCACTAATCAATGAGAGCGCGGTTTCTTGTCGCGCCGGTGGTTGAGCATTAGCAACTTTAGCATCACTGAGCTAACAGTGTATTTTATAACAACAGAGGCTCCAGATTAAACCTTATTTTATCGTCTCAAATGTCGTTCCTCTTGTTCTTGCTCCTTAAGCCACATCAGGACCCCATATTTTAGTTGTAGTTTTACACTTAGAATCGCCAGTTTTAGTTTACTCTTATTTCTCTTGCTCACTGCCTCCAGCTGATGTCACTGATGATGTACGCAGCGAAAGGGTCTATAGGTGCTTTCTAAAAAACACATAATTTAACTTTAATGTGAAGGTTGATGGAGTCCACTGCCTTCATTTGACAGGAGGACAATGCTGCGTCTGTGAAGCCCTGTGTCTTTTCGTTCGCAGCTCAAAGTGGCCGGCTCCCCCTGCAGGTCGTCGGAGAACAGCTGTGACCTGCCCGAGTTCTGCACCGGGAAGAGCGCCTTTTGTCCCGACGATTTCTACATCATGGACGGACTTAAGTGTCAGAGCGCAGCGGCTTTTTGCTACGAGGGACGCTGCCAGACCTACGACTTCCAGTGTCGGCAGCTCTTCTCAGGTGCACGAGCATGGGTTTCAAGAATATTCATCTTGTTTTCTGTGGTTTTGAATAGATGGACGTTTTTTTCTGCTGCCATCTCGATAACTTTGCTTGTTTCATGGCATTTCTCACTGCTTTTTAGGACAAGACTTGTGTTCTGGAATACATAAAAGGAATGTATTACAGGGTCTGACTAAAACAGGGTTAGAGTTCAGTGGCTTTGAGGCGCTGGCGTGAACCATAGTTTGTGAATGCAGGTGGAAGCAGAGGAAGGGAAGGGAGAGAGTTCCGCTTCCTGAGAGCCTGGTGGATGAGGCTGTCCTTCAGTCGGCTGGACCTGGCCCAGAGACTCCAGTTTTTTCTCTGAAAGCAGGACACTGAAGAGGCTTTGTCCTCTCCCTAAAGCTGGGCTTACACTGTCCACATTTTTGCTGCCATTTTGACATAGGGCTGGCCGATATGATGATAAAAATCGAATCGTGATCTGATCTCCATGGTGATCTGTTTTTTTGGGAACATCGTCATGTCGTGATTCAGTGGTTTTTATGATTGAACCAGAACAAACCAGGAAACCAGGTCTAAAATCAGACGATATCACGGATTAAATCTGGATTAAACCAGGACTAAACCAAGAAGTAGTAAACCAGACTAAAGTAGAGACTGAAATCAAGGTCTAAACCAGGTCTAAATCCAAGGACTCAATCAGAAATGAAGCAAGAGAAAACTGGGTCTGAATCGGGTCTAAACCTGGACAATATCACAGACTGTACCAGGAATAAGTCAGGAATAAACCATGATGGAAGCAGGTCAAAACTTTGGACTAAAACAGGTCTTAACCAAAACTAAACCACTACAACACCAGGTCTAAACTCAAGAAGAAGCAGATGGCTTTAGTCGCCAAACAGACATACACATGAATTGTGATAAAATCGAAATCGGGATTTAAACTAAAGAAAATCGTGATAAGATTTGTTGGCCATATCGCCCAAGCCTATTTTGACACCAATTTTGATCAACTGAACGAAGGCCGTCATCGTGGGGACTGGACAGCATTCGTAGGACCAGACGGTGTCCGCCTAAGCCTACTCCTCGGGTTAAACACTGCTGCGGGACTCTGTCTACCGACTGAAACTCTCGCCGGACATAGCCTTTGGACTCTGGTCGTCCAAAAATTCACCACTGGCCCATCTGTCCAAGGGGGATGGATTCTTCCTCAAATTGGTTCCCCTCGAGGTTTCCTAGTTTTCTCCCATGTGGTTTTAAGGGTTGTTCCTCGCCGTTGAGGAAGGTCTAAGGATGTGGGATACTCTAAGCTTGTTACTCTAAGTGATTTACTTATTTACGGGACATTACATCTGGTTGAGATATTTCATTCATGTGTGACATTCATTTGTGTGACTTATTTTGATCATCCTTGATGTCTGATATTGATTTGTTTTTTCTGTGCCGTCCTCTGAGACGACTCCTGTTGTGATATTGGGCATTACAAAAATAAATTGATTCATCAACAAATTTGAAGTCGGGCTGAATATCAGGCCTTGTCCACACGTAGCAGGGTAAAAATACAAAGGTATTTTTTCTATGATCTGTCCTCCACATTAAACCACCAATTCTTACCATCAAAAACAGAGTTTTCTAAAGCCTCCGACCAAAGTGAAGATCTGACAAACATGCGTTTGTGTGTGGCCATAAATAACTGAAGAGCACAGGCAAAGGAGCACATTAAGGTCGGCTATTTTCCACCAAGTCACCATTTGACACGCTAATAAATGTGCATCAAAACGCACTTGTGCGGTTGGGTGTGGATGATTTTTATTTTGAAAATTATATAATATTTTCTAGACTGAGAGTGGAGGATATTTATTTTTACTCATACCCTGCTCTGTGTGGACAAGGCCTCAGTGTGACCGCGCCTCTCTGAGTACACAATGAACGTATGACTGAAGATTGTGTGATGGCATAGTTTTCTGACATGTTTAATATCTGTTGTGAGTCGTGGGGTCCTAGTGCTGCTGAAGAGACATGTAAAATGCAGCTGCAGGGGTCGGAGAGAGGTTTTCATCTGGTTTGTGTTGAACTTTGAAGATGTCTCTCTAAATACAGCTTGTGTTGTATGAACACTGGATTGATAACACAGTCCGGACTTGTTTACACAGCCTTTGCAACTTTTATACTTTGTAGTTTAATTACAAATGTGGGTGTTTCATTCGGTGCTACGCTTTGATTGACACAAACAGAGGTTTGAATAGATATTTGTATTATTTTACAGATCATCCTTCAGCGTCAAAAGCTGACGATATTTGCTTCCAAACGGCCAACGCTCAAGGAAACCAGTTTGGAAACTGTGGCCAAACCAGCTCCGGAACTTACATCAAGTGTCCCTCTGCGTAAGTCACTCCAGCTGTGAATAAATAAAGATAAAAAAATATACTGTATTATCTGTGATTCTGGTCAGTGACAGTTTAGATCGAACAATACTGTTTATTTAGGAATACTTGGACTTAAACACAATGGGGATAATCCATTTTATTGTGGAGACACTACTGTATATAGACACGTTCTTTACCAGTTCTTGGACGTGGCAGCATTAATATTTCACATTTCATCATTTAACAGTAAAAAAAGACACTGATGAGTAAGGGCCACTGTCTTAGCATCTCATATGTTGCTTGGAGCGCCCTCCACTGGCGGCAGGAGGGATTAACCATGGTAAAAACAAGCAACTGTGCTGCAACTTCGTAGAACTGGTTCAAAATGTGGAGGACACTTCCACCAGTGTTAATTTCAGTGACTTTTGTGATAATTTTGTTGTTTAAAATTACAATCAAACTAAATTAAAGGAGGTTAATGAGGCTGAACGTGACTAAATAAAAAATAATAAAAAAAATATACAGATATTAGTGTTTCTGGTAGGTTTTCTCAGCTGATGGAACAGTGGGTCACAAGGCTTTGCCAAAACCTATTATTAAGGAAAGAAAGAAAGCCTTTTGATTCTTTCGGTGCTTACATCTACAAAACTCTGCAAAGAAATACTGCATTGTGATATTAAAAGAACAAAAAAATGACCAAACTGATATTTTTTAGTAGAAAAAGCTGAAATTTTTATTTATGGGGGTTCGAGAATCGTCGCCAGTCCAGAACCGCTGTTTTAACCTCTGCTGGAGTTTAGGGAAATGTGAACTAAGTATTTGACAACTGTCTTTCATCACAAAATATTCCATTAAATATATCACAAGTTATTTGTTTTTCAAAAGATTGTGTCAAACAAGACCTGAAAAAGATCCAACCAGGCTTATCACAAGGCTAAAATTGAACTAAACTAGAAAAATCCAAAGGAAAACTGTACTTTTGTACTTTTTTAGGCTACGCTGCATTTTTGCATTTTCAGAAAAATGAGTAAATCTCTGTCAGAAGGAAGACTCTAGTGATTTAGCGACATACAATGGCTTCTTGCGATATGTGGATATTGTGATAACGATTCTCTTGCGTCTTAATCCCTTTTTCTCTCCTTGTGCAGAGACGTGATGTGTGGAAAGGTGCAGTGTACCAACGTGGACGCCAACCGCCCTCCACCAGGGGGCAGCGTCAGCAACCAGATCGTAAACGGATCCAAATGCGTCAACGCCGACTTCAACCTGGGTACGGACGTCCTGGATCCGGCCTACAGCAACCCGGGCAGCCCCTGTGCACCGGGAAAGGTGAGGACCTGCAACACTAAAATCTTACACGGGAACAGTCAGCACACTGCAGGTGAAAGGCCGTATGTTCAGTTTTCAGGTTTTTGGACCAGTTTAACCTCTTCAACATATAAACCTTCAACTAGAAACGAATAAAGTGCCAAATCTTCACAATAAGGTGTTGAATGAAGTTTCTCTATAGAGTCTGTGTAGATTCTCAGTCGCACAGGAGTTGTCCATGGTAGGCCAAGATTCTTCAGTCTTCATCTGTACTCCGAATAAAGACTTGAACACGCTCGTGGGTCTCTTAAGAGCAAACCACCACCTCTTAAGAGACCCACAAGTGTGTTTAAGTCTTTATTCACTGAGGATGATCTTTGGACTAAGATCAAAATGTCCTACACTTCAACTACAGAGTACATATGAAGACTGAAGAATCTTTGCCTACGGTTTCTCCATAGATTTACACTGAAAATTGTAACTTGCAACAACATCTCCACTTTAGCTGCTTCTACAGACTCCAAACTTTACTGTCTTGGACCGAACAATACTTAGAAGCTTTTTTCTGAGAGATATTTGAATACTTCATTCCTAGCCTGATTTATTGAGTCTTGAACACCAAAAAAGAAGGCGAAATTTATAACATGACAATGCAAAGAAGATAATAACATCAACAAAAAAGCCAGTTTCTCGCCATTGCCCTTTAGCAGCAATCAAAGCAATCTTGAAAAAGTATCTGTCCCTCCCCGGAAACAAGTCCTTTGGCAGCAGACCCAGCAGGTAAATCTTGGGGTCCTTGGGGATGTCACAAGCCATGACATCGTCCGTAAACTTAATACATTGTCCCAAAATGAAGATAGTCCAGAGTCCAGAAGATGTGAGAGTGATTGGCTATTGAGTCTCCAACACTGCCGCTGCTGCCCCTGAAATTTGTTGGTGATGTGAGGAGTAATAAAGAATCTAATCAGACATTTCCACCCAAATTCCATCCACCTCCTGGAATTAGTAGATGTTTGTTGTGTCAAAAAAGCCAATCACTCTCTGATAAATCAACATTCAACTCTGTTTCCCATTTGGATTTCACGTGTAATGTATTGTTACCCATTTGTTTTTGTAAACCCTTATAGAGTTTGGACACAGTTTTGGTGGGAGGACATTTGTAAGCATCTGTAAAAACTTTTATTAGGTCATGAAATTTACATTTTTCACTAATAACTAGTTTATTCAAAAACAAAATATCCAAAATCGGCTTTGAACAAGTCTTTGCAACTAATTTATCAGCAAAATTTATAAAAATGTATGGAAACATGGCTGTTATTTAGATTTTGCTGCTAAAAATGGTTAAAATGCCTTATGTAGAACTTGAAATACACTTTTTTTCCTCCGTTGTGTCAGAAAATATCAAACAAAATATGATATTTCCGTGAGAGGAAATAAAACAAAAACCAGGGCACTCTTCCCACACTAATTTTCTCTGTTTACATTTTAGCCTTTATTGTACTGGGTTTGTTTTAGGCCGAGTCTGTAAAGAAAATAAAGGCTTTAGTGATTTGGTGCTCCAGTAAATTCGGCTTCTTGCGATACAGATATTGCGATACACTATTTTTCACCTAAACCATTTTCCATCCCGTTTTGTCTAACTGAGACCTCTGAATTGTTCCGTTTCAGACGTGTGTTGACTTTAAATGTGTGGACGCTGCTGTTCTTCTGCCAGATCTCAAATGTGACGCAAAGACCACCTGCAACGGACGAGGGGTGAGACTTGATACTTGTTTTTGCAGCATTTCAGGGTTTCCACAAGTCATTAAAAGAATAGGTTGGGTTCACGTGATGTCACAACATTCTAAAGAGCCTATAGTCTGCGTAGGTTCTCAGTCGTACATGAGTTGTCCATCGTTGGGCAAGATTCTTCAGTCTTCATCTGTACTCTGTAGTTGAAGTGTAGGACGTTTCGCTCTTCATCCAAAGAACTTTATCAGCACTGAGCCGATTTGACACGCTTGTGGGTCTTTTATGAAGTAGGAGGAGTTGACCTCTAAGTTAACCTTAACCTTAAGTCTCGGACATTTCGATCTTAGTCCAAAGATCTTCCTCAGCGAATAAAGACTTAAAGACGTTTGTGGGTCTCTTAAGAGCAAACCAGAAGGAGGAGTTCATCTCTAAGTCCCTCCTCTCTTTGTGCTAATGGTTGGAAAACAGAGGGCCATAGGGAAGTGTCAACAGCCTTAGAACTTAGCCCAGGGTGAGAGTATAAACAGGCTAAGATGTTTTCCTACTTTTATCACCAAGAGAGGAGGGACTTAGAGGTTAACTCCTCCTTCTGGTTTGCTCTTAAGAGACCCACGAATGTGTTTAAGTCTTTATTCGTGGAGGAAGATCTTTGGACTAAGATTGAAACATCAAACACTTCAACTAGAGAGTACAGATGAAGACTGAAGAATCTTTGTCTATGATAAAGAGCCTACACTTTAAAATTGAGGTTGAGGGCAAATGCAGATTTCTAGTCTTAGTTTATAGCCAATCCACATGAAACAAAAACTGTCACAAAGTTCAACGTCTTCTCTGTCAGCACATATGAACTAAGGTCTAATTATTTTCTCATAAAGGCGTCCAAAAGTGGAGACAATATTCAAAAACATGTGCATAATGTTGGCCAGTAGAAAGGACTTTCAGCCATAAGAACAATATGGCAGGTTTGTGAATCCAGTCACTATCAAATAATGATCAGGGGAAACATTTGTCATTTTCTTTTTGGAAATTTCTTTCAAAAACTGTTCCTTTCTCGAGTTGTATTGGCGCCTGCTCCAACTGAAATAGATACTTAATTACTAATTGACCTTTCGCCAAGCCCCGCCCCCCCTTAGTTTGTCTTGCTAGCTCTGTCAAACAATGATAGCACCGATAGAGATCAATGCATTTCATAGGGAGGAGTGTGTGTTAGTGGTTCTTTTGGAAAAATACCTGAACAATATCCTCCAGATTGAGTGAGTGGATGGATCTATCTAAATTATTAAAATTTGCATTGAATGGGACACTACAACTATCAAGGCTAAGTCTTACTGTAAGACCATGACCTCTCCCTCAAATGCACCCAGCACAGCCTTATGGACTGTGATCATGCTCTTATATTATATTATAAAATATTTGCCATTAAGCTAAACCCACAGAAACCGAGTGCACCAGCTGGTCTTACTCTCCTCTAGGTCTAAAATCTGAAAATCATGTACTCATTCTTACGAGCTATGATCACTCAGGACTGCCATACACCCATGTGTAACTAATTTATGTAATCGATGTTGAACTTGAAACGAGCCGGTGCCTCTGGCCGTGGGTAAGACACTCTCTTTCTCCCCGCCAGCTGCTTCTTCTGTCACGGGGAGATGCAGCTGTGCTAATGTTCCCCGTGTGTAACTCAGCGCAAACTGTATAGACGGGTGGTAAACTAGTTTAAACGATGCTAATAAGCTAGCAAGCACCGCTCCTGGTGAGTTTTTGGCTTAGGGAAGAGAAAAAAACATGACTCGCTCTATCATTTTGCCTGGCAGAGGCCTAACGTTTGTCGGGTAGCAACGATTGCTAAGATGTTTCATTTGGACAATGACAGTTTTGGGGCGGGGCTCAACGAAAAGTCAATTGGATAGAAATAAAATGGTTAGTGCTAGATTGTCTGGTCCGGAGGGATGGTCTGCTGTAATTTTGGACAGATCTATGAGTCGGTTTGTCTAAAAATAGCCCTAACCTCACCCATATCCCTGTCCCTAACATTAAGTCCCTCCCGTCCGACTGAGTCTAGCATTAGCCAAATGACACTTCCTGTGTAAAATGTGTTTCCCTTCGTGTCCAGCTGTGTAACGACCAGGGCCACTGTCACTGCGACGTGGGCTGGGCTCCTCCAGAGTGCGCCACTTCAGGATGGGGAGGAAGCATCGACAGCGGACCCGCCTCCATCGGTCTGTCCACAATCCCTCATTCACTTCCCAAGGCCATTGTTTTGCTCCTGGACCAAATATCCAAAATCCCCAAATCATCCCAATTTGGTGTTTGCTGTTTTCTTTCAAAAACGCTAAAAGTGTTTGTCTTTAAATACTTATTGCGTATCAAATGGCCCTAACACTGTGACTACCTTTTGGACTTGGACGTATGAATGCTACAATTGTTATAGTGATGAATAATATTTAATTTCTTTGTAGATTACTCCCTGAGGAACGGACTCCTGATCTTCTTCCTGTTGGTGGTGCCGATCCTGGTTGTGGTGATTTTGCTGTTTCTTTACTTGTTCAGACGAAACGCGCTGGACCCCTGCCTCAGGAGACGGCACAAGTAAGAGACCCTTCTGGATTTTTATAGCAGTCTCTGGTCAGTAATGAGGTCTCACTCTGGCTGAAAGTTTAGAGCTGTACAAATGCGTTCTGAAATGCAGGTGATTTTTGTGTTCATTTAGCATCTGTGTAGGTTCTCAGTCGTACAGGAGTTGTCCATCGTAGGCAAAGATTCTTCAGTGTTCATCTGTACTGTAGTGGAAGTGTAGGACGTTTCGCTCTTCATCCAGAGAACTTCGTAAAATAAAGCACAACAACCATATAGGTAATTGTAGTTGTGACAAACAGCAGCTACAAAAGATGCTTTTAATGTTGGACTAACCACATGATGCTGCAGAATCACAAATAGTTTTTCTCTTTCACAAATTTGTAGTTTTATTTATTTTTTATCTTTATTGTGATAAAGCAAATACAGACATTACAGAACAGAACCGATCACAAGACAAGACAAGACAGCAGAACAAAAAAAAAAAGCAGCAGTAGGAGGAGGTTGGGAGGTAGGGGAAAAGAAAGAAAGACATTACCCCTACACTCAACTCGCACTTACAAAACTTACTAAACACACACACATACAAAAATATGTATACATTTATTTTTATTTATGTTTAATTGTCCTGTCACCCAAACCAAGCCAAAGAAGAAAAAGAACAGGTTTGGTCTGATGTGACAGTATGGCATGTTTGCAGGATATCTAAATCGGTTTGACCTGGCAGCAGCTTTTGATTGTTTGGTCTTGGTTTGAGTGCAGTTTGAGGACGTTTGCGCCAATAATCCTAGAGATTTTGACGATTAGAGTGAAGTTGCTCGCTCCCCCTTGTGTTTCATGAGACGGGCCGGCTGGGGTTGCTAAGAAAAACGCATCACTTACACATCAGTCCGACCGCGAGGATCTGCGCCAATGGACCTTAAGACCATTCACTCACACATGAAACTGAGCCATTTTCGCTTTCCCCCTGCAGTGTCTCCCCTTAAAAGCTCTTAAAAGCAGATTTTTCATCATATCACTCCTCTAACTTTGTCTTTCTCTCCTCAGATCTCGCAGCACGACAAACGGGACGTCGGCTCCGACTCAGATGAACGTCCCGGTTCACACGTCCACTCAGCCGCCGCAGCCTCCGGTCGAGAGGGTAAATGCTCACGCTGCTTAGAACCGATCTAACGCTGCTCTATGTGAGTTCTGATTCCTATTGTCACTGAGCGGGCGCACGGAGAACACACTGGGCTGGTGTGGTGGCACAGCTGACCTTTGGATGTGGAATACACTTGAAGAAACCTTCCATTCTTTACTTAATATTTAGATTCACACTTTGATGTGGTGCTTGGTGTGAAAAGGTTTAAACTCACAGATTTGGATTCATGCACTTTTTTTTTGTTTTGTTTTGGTGCCACTGCCACCCGGAGGTGAAATATGAAATGATCACAAATCATAACTTGTACTTTATCGAAGGCAAAGATTCTTCAGTCTTCATCTGTACTCTGTAGTTGAAGTTTTGATCTTAATCCAAAGATCTTTGTCAGCGAGATCTTTGCACTAAGATCGAAACGTCATACACTTCAACTACAGAGTACAGATGAAGACTGAAGAATCTTTCCCTACGATGGACAACTCCTGTACGACTGAGAACCCACACACTTGTATTTTACTTTACTGTCAATCTGTTTTTGTGTTCATTTTGCAGAATTTATGCAAAATGAAGCCATTTATTGTCAAAAAAACAGTTTGTTTACACTTTTCAACTAGAAACTAGACAAATGTCCCTGATCAAAAGTTTACATATTGTGCATCATGAAACATACATTTTGTCAGAGTCCTGTATTTCAGCTGCAGCGAGTTTTTCTTTGCTCTTGAACAGTTTTCCT
>OMNZ01104297.1:0-11608 GCA_900303255.1 Lesueurigobius sanzi | reverse complement strand
AAGGTTAACGCCCCCTTTTGGGTGAGAGCAGAGGCTCCGTCCATTGAGATTAATGGGGAAACATCGACTGAGATCTTCACATTTACGTCTGAAAAGTAACAATTTATGCGTTTGTCTGATATAAGCGGTAAACAAATCAAGAGATTTTTTTGCTGTAGATGATTCACAAAGCGGACAGTTGATGTTTTAAAGTGGGCTAAAGTTAGCAGGAAGTTAGGACGTTCGGACTTCAATATAAAGTGTTTAGCCGTTCATAGGTCAAAAACGAAGCAATGTTGAGATATAAGAAGCTGCAAAATTACTCACAGTTATATGGGCATTTGAATTTGATCTTGGATTTGATCCAATTTGATAAAATTAAGCCACTATGAACGGCTAAACACTTTATACTGAAGTCCGGACATGCTAACTTCCTGCTAACTTTAGCCCACTTTAAAACATCAAATCTCTTGATTTGTTTACCTCTTATATCAGACAAATATACAAAATGCATAAATTGTTACTTTTCAGACGTAAATGTGAAGATCTCAGTCGATGTTTCCCCATTAATCTCAATGGACGGGGCCTCTGCTCTCACCGAAAAGGGGGCGTTAACCTTTTCGTTGCTCTGGTCTATTCTTCAGCTTTTATACCAACATGTCCCGCCTTAAACCCCAATGCAGGCACGTCATTGGTCCACACAAATGGATGAATCAAGCCAAAACTCTTTGAGAGAAGATGTATTTTTCACCGACAGTTCAAAAATATACGCAATTATGGTCTCCTTTTTTTCCATTTGACACTAAAAACACTAAATGCCCCCCATGCATGAACCTGACATACTACAAACACTTGAATACACTGCATCAATGAACACAGCGTTCCTTTTACTCAAAACTTTGCCAGATTAACGTCCATGTGGTATATCAGGTTTATGCGTGGGGCCACAGAATTGTCATTATTTGAGGAAAAAAATAAAAAAATGTGTGTATTGTATAATCCATATTCCCATGTGGATATCCTCACAGAATATCCTGCACATGTGGAGATGAAAGGTCAGACAGGGTTTCGTGAATGTTCCAGTGGACAGGATGTGTGCAGTCAGTGTGTGTCTGATTCCGGGCTTCTTCCATGCCCACTTACACTCAAACACAACTGCTTGCCTTTCTGAATTATTCATGAGGCTATCATTAAATATTCACATGTGAAAAGCCAGTGCAATCAGCAACCCACAATCATCCCCTGCGAATAATATACCAGCGAAAAGCAAACAAAAGTAGAGATCAACTGTATTGTGATTTTATTTTACATTTTTTTCCCCCCCACTTCCTGTTTGAAACTTTGCTATTTCTGTATATACGTCGCCTCATCTGGTCTCCCCCTTTCCTACTTTAAGTGATCGATTTATTTTGTTGAGCAGCTGAGCCCCCCCAGCCCGAGGTGAGAGATAGCAAGATAAAGGAGCAAGGAGATGATAGAAATAAACTAGACGGAGGGAAAAGAGGCGAGAAAGACAAAGTGCAAGCGAGGGCGAAGGCAGACCTTGCCACGAGCGGGACATGGGGTCCTTGGTGATAACAGCAGATACAAGAGGTAGATGGGTGGTTGGGGGCCAGAACACAAAAGCAGCGGCAGTAGAATGCGTAGACACAGTGCTATGAAATCAATCTATAATCTAATCTGTCTATAGTGGGTATCAGGCGAACATGCTTTCTGTGGTGGTCCCAAACTCAGATACTGCATGAAGAAAGAGTTGGTCTGATGTTTGTGTAGCGTGGGCAGGGGCCATTATCAGGACCCTCATCACCTATGTTGTGTGAAGGATAAAATGTGGTGAATTTATGGGCAATCCCCACTCACTCCTGGGACACTTCTAACCCTGAGGCACTGATGTAGGATCAGCCTTTCCCGTCCACACTCTGACCCGGGCCCTTGCAAGTAAACACGCACGCTGACCCCGCGAGCAGAGCCAGGGGCCAAGTCCCGCCCACGCCATACACTTACCCGGCGCTATGTGTGCATACTGAGCACATTTTTCCCATTGACCCAGATACTCATATTCTTCCCCCAGAGAGCTGTCTCTCTGTCTAAGAGAGACTCATTATTTTACTGGAGAGCCCTGCCTCTTCTCCAGCAGAGGAGGAGGAAGCGGGGTAACAGAGAGACCCCGCACCGTGGTGCATTCAAGCCCACTACGGTTCCACCGGGATCCGTACTTGGGCCCACACAATTAACACTATAAACCGACTCAGCTATTCTGCATACGATTATGGGCCGCTTCATTATTACTCAGCTCCCCCCATGTGGACTGTGCTGCTCCAAATGTGTGCTCTCCATTCTCGTCAAGTCAAACAAACTGTTTGATTTGAGGTATTGTTTCAAACAACAGTTGCAACAGTGAGCGGGTTGTATCATGATCATGCATCATTGTGTCCATGGGCAAGACACTTCGACATCAGCCCCCAGTGCCTGTCTACATACCTGACAGTTTCGATTGCTCACTTTCTGCAATCATCCTCAGAGTTGGTCACGTGACTTTAGTGTGACGTGTCTTGTCAGCTGGTGCTGTTTTCCCCCCGGTGTGGGCAGGACGACAGCGCCATCTGCAGTCCGACTACTTCAGCACAGCGTCCCAGGTGTGTGAAAGCAAAAAAGCCCCCTCATCCCGGTTTACTGGTCCCGGGGGATTTTTTGCTTTCACACACCTGGGACGCTGGCGCTGTAGTCCCGCCCCCACACCAGTGCGCCAAAGACTGTATAAATCAGCTGACAAGACACGACACACCAACATCATGTGACCAACTCGAAACTGTATGTAGAAAAACCTAAACTGGTCTGACTGAAAAGAAAGTACTTAAACAGTTTACCACTAGAAGACCAAATTAACTTTTCTGGATGACTAGTTTTATTATTGTATTAATGATAAATACTATTTAATGAATAACCTACGCCTATTTGCTAAATGTATAAAGTATCTCATGCTCAAGAAAAATAGGCTAGCCTCTTTCATTTATTGTCCAAGAAAAAAAAACATGTCCATAGCCAGATATGGACGACTGGCAAACTTCTGATCAGTTAGTAAATCACTTATCTCCGCAGCGCACTGCCTCTGACTTCAGACACTTCATACACTGTGTTTTGAAGCCACTCTGTCCCCATTAGAGGTCCATTATCGCAGCCTCTCAGCAGTTAGAGACGCATAGGCTGCTCACAGAGCTGAGGAGACCCAACAGTTAAAGATCAGCTGCAGCGTTCCGGGCCACGCCTCCTGCTCTCCACCTGGCTCTCCCCTAGTTTGACAGTCGCGCTGTTGCAGAGCGGATTTGCAGACAGGACCGGGCGGAACAAAACCGGCGAAAAGAAAACGCGAATGGGGGCGCGCGAGGCGGGGAGAATGTGACAACTGCTGGATGCGGACAGAGTGTGTGCGGCTGGCTACACTGCCTTTGGGGAGGCCTCGGCTGGTGCACCTGTCCCTCTCCGTCTTCGTGGCCAGGGCAGGCACAGTTTGAGTGAGAGCGACGCGCCTGTGTTTATCAGACAGGGCTCTACAGCGGGAAGGCGAAGGCGCGCTCACTGGCTGTCACACATTGACTGTGGGCACTCACACACACACACATCCACACACACTCATCACACACACACGCTGGGCAGGCAGACAACATGACTTCATCCTACAATCTGGATTTTCTGCCCGATATGATGGTGGAGAGCCGCCTGCTTGTTCCCGGAGACAGAATGTGAGTTGGATTTCTTTTCTCCTTCCTCTCTTTGTGAGTGCGTGCACTGTCCTGAAACGCTGCTGTCCGATGTGGAAATGTTGCTCGGTTAGTGGACATGTGACTAAGAATGGAGGTCAGGATGAACGCAGTGGTCTGTGGCTGAATGTCAGGAGTGGCTTTTTGGTGGGTGTTGCTGCGTTAGTTAGTGCATCTTGTTTAGTCCTGTGCGTCGATAAACGGCATGGATGAGATCGCAGGAGCGCCCGGGGCTGTTGCGAGACAGGATGGTGATGAATGAGCGCCATTATGGAGAATTAATGTTAGCTCCGTGAATAAACCTTGTGTTTATGATGCTATGTTCTCTGCTCAGTTGCGTTAAATGGACTGCCTCGTCAAGTAGAGCGTTTAGAGCAGCTTGTCATCGCTGTTACGGGAACAGAGAGATGGGAGGAAGTTGCTCGGGTTTGCAGCTGCCGCCCTTTCTCTCGGTGTCTCGCTGGGTTTTGGACCGTGCGAACCTCACAGTTGGGGACTGAAGGGACCCGTAAAGACTGCATGTCGCCCCTTTAGCTGCTGGGTCAACAAGCGCAGGGAGAGACGGGAGTGATCCGGAGTCACATGAGTGGGCTTGAACTCCACGAGAGGCGTTTTCCCCCCTCATCGCGTGCTAATCTCCATACTTTGGACACTTGTACAAAATGAGGCAGCACAAGGGCTTTTTGAGAGCGCATAGGAATGCACGGAGGAGTTGTAGCTATGTTCCAATTGGATTTGCGCTAATTCATTTAAAGTCCGGATATTTTCCAACAAAGACAAAGAGAGGTTTCATGGTCATGCGTTTCTCCCTCTCTCCTCTCCACAGAGCATGTCCCACTTAAGTCTCCTCAGCTCACAGCACCATGAGGCTGATGCCTCGTGTTGCCTTGTTAAATATGAAAATGTAGCCTACATTTGCTCAACTTTGGGCAAATGAATCTGGTCATTGTTGTATCCTGTGAATTTTAATATTTGATATGTTTGTGTAGGACAACTCTAATATTTAATATAACAATGTTCACTGAATATTAAGACACATTTGGAAATGTTATGAATGGTTTTCCTATTGTGAGTTATGGTCCCATTACATTATATTAGGCCTATAACATGTCATATCATGAATACATTTTATAACAATAATAATAACATATTATTGAGTGGACAACAGATAGGCCCACCAAGGCTTGTTCTGGTACAGTTCAACTCATTTATGAATCCTTAAGTCCTGTTTTGGACTCAGTAAGTCAATTTACTTATTTAATTTCCTGTCGCTTATATCCAAATGATTTCTTTAAGTTAAATGGTTGTAAAAAAGTTTGAGAATCTTGTACATTTGGAACTCTGAGCTTCTTATCAAGTGTGTACAATATAGCCTGAAGTTAAGATGATCAGACTCATTGTCCTGGACACATCTGCATTTTTAGGCCCCAACAAATGTCTAGGAGGAATTTCTGAATTCTAAAAGGCTGTAGAGTTAAGAAGCTCTGTCCATACAGACTGAGGGCTGTAGCCTATGAGAACAGCTGGAGAGGGCAGATCCAGACTCACAGCAGGGGGATAACAGAGAAATGTGGTCAGTTTGACTGTTAGTAAAATAAACATTTGGGGAAATAACACAGTTTCTCTGCTGAAAGTTAAAAGATGGACATTGAAAATCCATCAGAATACACAAGAGTGCTTTCATTTTGTTCAAAAGTCCCTCCTCGCTATAATGGCACACATCATTTTAAACAGCTATCCTTCTTTATAAAGTGAGCAACACAGTTTTCACTGGTTTCACCCATAAATCTGTGTCCTCATTTTTGGTTATCTCAATCTGTGGTCAGCCATTACTAACGTAGCAGCACATGATGCAGTATGGACAGACCCAGATGACCAACATATGGCATTACAGCTGAATGGGATCTGTCCAATGCACAGGAGACCTTTACTGTGCAAATGCAAAAATAACAAAGCTAAAGTCTAACTGCATAGTCACAAATGTCTTCCTCTTATGCTGCACTTGAACACGTTTAGTCCTCTGTTAACCAGATCATGATTTCATGTACTCTTTGTCAGTACAGTCAGTGAAATAGCCTTAGAAGTCCAGGCAGCTATTTTCTTTTCATACCATATATATGTGTGTGTTGACTGAAAATCTTGAAAAGCAACGATACAGCCTGAAGTGAAGGAGTTGAGAGAAATGCATGCAAGACAGGCATATGTGGTGGCCTTTTTACCCGGGCGGTGTGGAGGCGGACAGGTGGAAGCAGATAGCACTGTAGAGATGACACTTTATATTTATGTGAACATAGCTCTTAAGGCTGGCCATTAACCTCACAAGAATAGCTCCTAGAGATCTGCTGATTTTATTTTATAACAGGGTATAACATTGTTATCTTATTTCGCTGTATACAGTAAGTATCGGGTACCAACTTAGATTCTTTGTTCTCATAACTGTGGAGCCTGGACTAACATGTAGAAAAGAGAAGTCTGTGAGAAACTCCTCAAAGTCTGTTGTAAACATGCATTAATCTTATGACTTGTATCCACTACGGCCTCTCCCACTACTATTGTAGGAGTGTACTTGTTTAAATTGTGTTTTAAAGACAAATACCTCAACAACAGTTGTCTCACATGTTGACAATCAAACAATGAGACAGACAAGCAGCATTATTGTTTACAAGTGGTGTTGTTACGTCACTAATTAGTCCTTCAGGAAGGAATGCTTTAGTAATGTTTTCAGGATCATGAATTAAGCATAAATTTACTTTCCATTATAATTATTCATGTATATTTTTATTTTATTTTGAATTATTATGATTAGAATCAAGTGGACCTAGCTGTAATTTCTCTAAATCTGCATGCCATTGCCCATTTCTTTCCACACTACCTTGGGAAAAATGTGACCTGCTTTCTGGAATCACACATTCAGCGTCAAAAAGTCCTCATTTACTGGCATTCTTTTCCATACCTCTGTAATCAAATATAACCACAAAATCAATAAGAACACTGAGCTGCTAACTTTGACGAGTACACAGCATGCTCTGCCGACTGTGCAGTGTGCACACAGCCCACCACTTAGGCATGATTCCCTCTGGGCATATAAGAAATGTATATCTATGCACTGTGGAGACTCTTTCCAAGTTCAGTCCACACTCTTACTCTCACTTCCTCTTCCTGGCAGGCATCAATACCAAGTCCAGTCCCGGGAGTTTAGTGCACAACAGCTGAAAGGGCCTCTCAGCCAACAATGCAGGCATCCCATGTGATATATTGCAGTCTATATGTACAAGAGATGAGACTGGATGATGTCAGGTGCCATATATATATACACATGTTTCTTAGCTTTAGTTTCACTCAGTGTTGTTTTCATGAACAATAACTACAACGAAGTTATTATGTTGACGACCCTTTTTTTTTTCATGACGATAACGTAGGTCTGGGCCATTATGGAAAAAAAACACGATTATATTCCCCATATTGAACGATTTCGATTTTCGATTAGATTTTTGTCTAAACAAGAAAAAAACAAATAAATATGGCCTTAACTATAGTAGCAGTGATTATACAGATTTAGAGGACACGGCCCTATCCTGTCACTTCTAAACTGCGCTAACTGCTAACTTTCTACTACAGAAGCATAAATGGGCACTTCCCCTCCCACACAGTAGCTACACCGACACCACAGCTCTCACATGGCCAGGGTCAAAACAAAAAACATGTGCAGAGAGATCGCACAAAAGTGAAAGAAAAGAATGCAAGATTGCAACAACAGCTAGCATTAGCTAGCGCGCTAGCACAGAGTTTAATAACAATTGTTAACTAGAAAAGCATCTCTATCCTACCTTTTCCATTGGAGTAGAAATCCTCATGTTCCTTACTGCCCCAACATTTGGGGGAAATAGGTCATTTTTGAATCACAAACATGTATTGATTTTGCGGGACCTATGGAACCAACCATAGGCGCCGATTACGGTTTTTCCCTGTGGGTGCCCAGTCAGATGCACAGAAAAAAATTGGCAAGGCTCTGGCTCGAACTCGCGACCTGTGCTTACGGGCTAGTTACTCTAGTCAACTGAGCTAGCCAGTATAGTACTAGCCAGGAGTATATTTGCGCGAGTGTGAGCAGAGAAGACAAAAAAAGACTGCTATTATGATTTACTGGTTAAATCTACTGAATCGTTTTGTGATCAGGGCAAATTCGCCTGGGTGCTCAAAGATTTGGCTGGATGCTTGAGCCCCGGAGCACCCACAGTATCCGCGCCTATGGCACCAACCATGTAGGTTAACTGGAAACAACTGAGCATTTACCGCCTACTGGACTAGACTTGTAATTACTTTTTTCTGTGAATAGATTGGCTAGTTAGCTTGACCATTAAAGTTCACCACGCGATTATCGTAATCAACCTTTTGTAATATCGAGATTCGATAAAAATGTGATTAATTGCCCGGCCCTTCGATAACGTGACAAAGACAAGCTTAAAACTGCTCTTTTTTGTGACTAAAACATGACGAAACGTATACGGGTTTCCGTTGAGGAGACATTATTAAGAGTTGTTCAAAATATAGTGCTGTTCTGTTCAGTAATGTCCTTGACAACGTCCTGGATATACACTCCCTAAGCCCCATTTATGTTTTACACTTTGTCACCAATTTCAGAAAGCATTTTTCAGAATTTTTTGGCACACCATCATCATGTTATTCAGCACACTAACAACATTTAACTCTCCTGCGGAATCTCAACCCAGCCAGCTCATGCATGAAATAAAACCAAAGTGAGGTGGCGGTGATTTTTGGTGCCATTGGAGACGATGATGCAAATATGTGTGACTAATCCTGGAAGTGTAAAATGAAGGAGAACAGAGGACAGCAGGGTGAGAATTGACATGTGCAGGCTGGGAGGAGCAGAGGTGTGAAGGAGAGTGGAGATGTGATGCTTTGACAGCCGTGGACTCCCTGGACAGGCAGCTGCTGGGATTTGTCTGATGTGGAGATTAGGAGAAAATGAACGGGCGGAAAAGGCAGAATTGGTGTTGGTAGGTTTATCTCTCTCCTGAGGAACCCTTTGATTCGTCAACATGCAAAGTGACAAAACGTCTCGGAACGAAGGAAAGCACATTCGGCGGGAGCAGGAGATGCCTTTGTGTCATTTCCGTGATGACTGTTTTTGTTGATAATGTTATTTAGACGCGTACTGTATGTGTGGCGTATGATGTGATGGAGTTGTCTTCACGCATCACCGACTGCAGCATTGTTTTCGGTGATTTTCTGCGAATGTGTGTGTGATTGTGTGCGTGTGCAGTGTCATCATGATGAATGTCTTTGCTCCGCCGGGGCTCAGGAGCAGTTGTCTGTGGCTGACACCGCGGTGCGTGGGTGGTGATATATCATGACGATGGTCTGAATGTAGATATGTTCCCTGTGTTCGGGCGTGGTGGTGGTGGTGGTGGTGGTGGTGGTGAAGGGGCAGGTGTGTGCGGTCACATGATGACATCAGCCGTGAGCTTAAGCGCTATGTGCGTCTAAAAGCAAAAAGTTGAAACGAAAACATGAGGTTGAGATGGGTTGTACATGAGCCTTTCAGTACGTTACACACTTGAAGGTTGATGTTTGTATTTGTGTAAATAGTCGAGCTGTGAAAGTTGATGATGATTAACTAACTAATAATGACTGTGTAGGTTCTCAGTCGTACAGGAGTTGTCCATCGTAGGCCAAGATTCTTCAGTCTTCATCTGTACCCTGCAGTTGAAGTGTCGGACATTTCGATCTTCCATCCATCCATGGACTTATATAGATTTGGTCTATATATATTATATATTCTTAGACAGAAACCAGTTTACAACAACAACAACAACCTTAGACCGAAACCATCTCACTGTCATGCTAATGAGCCTGGACTACTGGGCGGAGCAGGGCCGTAGGGAAGTGTCAACAACCATAGAACGTAGCCCAGGGTGAGACAGAGAGGTAACGAGCCCTATTAAAGTGTAGGCTAATATGTTTTCCAACCTTTAGTACCAAGAGAGGAGGGACTTAGAGGTTAACTCCTCCTTCTGGTTTGCTCTTAAGAGACCCACGGACGTGTTTAAGTCTTTATTCGCTGAGGAAGATCTTTGGACTAAGATCGAAACGTCCAACACTTCAACTACAGAGTACAGATGAAGACTGAAGAATCTTGGCCTAATTAATAATGAATTAATGTCAAATGAATGGCATATATTTTTACCAAACATCCTCCTGGATCTCGAGCACCCTTTACCCGAAACACAGCACATTTGCATTATAAATTACACATTTAAAGCAGTTGGGACTTGAAAGCGTTTTTAGGTGAAGAAGAAAACTTGACTCCTGTATAGAACAGCTGCTTTACCAGTTTCATGTGACGTCTGATATTCTGCTAAACCTTTGTAATATCTGAGTAAGTGTTCCCAAATGTTGGTCTGCAGAAGCTCAAGCACACCTTTAGTGCACGACTTTATGAATTGAAGTGTGCCAAGAGTGTTCTGTGTGTTATTGTGTGTGAGATGGCACTGAGTGTCAATGTACTATTTCTCTTATGAACTATTTCTGTGCTTGGCCTTGAAACGAATGATGCATGCAAATGTGTTCAGTGCAGCAGACACACACAACCTCCAATCACACACACTCACTGTGTCACTGTCACACACTGTGTTGTTGTGTGGTTCACATCATGTCCCTGGGCTGTGATGATGGGCAAAAAATAACTGAAACCTATGAGTCTTAACAGAACACAATAATGATTTCTCATCCTCTTGTGTTTCCTTTGCACAAACCCTTTTCCTGTCTCTTCTTTCTCACTTGCTCCTACTCTTTCTCTCCCTCTCTTCTCAGTAACCAGCCGATGTGACTGTTTTGTACACTGGAAACACAGTGCCTCGCCAGGAGGAGAGCTCATGCATGTCTCTGTAGATTCTGTTCAACTTCTTCTCCTCTTTTCATTCCTTTATCCCTCTTTGGCCTGTATCTTTCCCTCTTTCTTTGCATACTCCCACTCACTCTCCCTCTCTCATTCCTCATTCAACCATGCTAAATGCTTTACCTCTGTCAACTCCGAGACTGAGAGAAGCTCATTATTGAGGAGAAGTAGAGGGCTTTGGGACTGTCGTCTGCTCAAAGAGCCGTCAGATAAACTGGTACGGGTTATACAAGAACCTAAAGAAGTTCAGGTGAAATGATTGTTAACACACACTTGTACACACAAGTATGTTTGTTGAAAAGGGTGAAGGACGAGGAGTTGGTATGCATTAAAAGGAAGCAAGATTGCTTTATTCAACATTGTTACGGGAGTAATGGCTGCACAGCTTTTAAAGAGGTCTATTAGGTCCATCTCCAGTGGATATTTCACCTGTGGATGTCTTCATGGCTTTTTAGTCACTTGTTGAACTGCTTCTATCCGACATTTTGCACAATTACTTTAGCGCTGCCATTAAAAATCTATTTGTTGCACAGCTGGAATGTACTGTTCTGATCCGTGATGATAAAACCAAGGTCAGGTTTAAGTGGCGGTGCCAAAGAGGCGCCACGGTATCTGCAATGAAAGGAAAAGATTCACATTTTTATTTGCTTTATGCACATTTGTTGAGTGAATGTTGGTTAACATTTTGGAACCGTGACCTCTTTTCACACATGAACCTGCGCAAATAGTCGGGGTGTAATGGTGCTGCTTTGGAGTCACATTGAACTCGTGGCTGAAGCTCAGTAAATGAAATGGCTAAACACGAGCACATTCTAGTTTTCTCTCTAATTCTGGACAGTAGTGGCCGGTGTGTCTGCTCCGCCCCCGCCCCCGGTCAAGCTGTTCAGGGGCATCAGAAATTATGGGAATGCCATAAAATCTACATGATTATTACAGTGAGTGGCACCCCTCA
>OMNZ01104296.1:0-31317 GCA_900303255.1 Lesueurigobius sanzi | reverse complement strand
TAATGTATAGAAAAAATGTTTTGTCAATAGTACTTTCTTCTTTATAATATATGTGGCCCACATTGTCTTTTCATTACTCATTTAACATTTTATATAGACTTTTTTACTGTCTATTCTGTAAAAGCCACTCTAGGGACAAGTGCTGCAAATTAGCTGTAAGCTATAAGCGCTGCGATGCATACATCAGACTACTGTGTCTGTGTACTCTGTCCCTATCAGCCAAACCAAATAAATAAATAAATCATAGTTAAATTTCGGCCCTCGACCAAAATGAGTTTGACACCCCTGCATTAAGGCATACATTAAGATGTAGTAGCACCTACTAAAGTGGAGATGTTGTTGCAGAAAAATGCTTTTTGAGAAAGTGGCCTTTGAACTCGAGAAATGTTGAATCAGTGCAATAATTAAACAATTTATTGTGAACATTTGGGGCATTATTTGATTCCAGGCATTTACTCAGTCACTCAGTCACTCAGTCAGTCAGTCAGTCAGTCAGTCAGTCAGTCAGTCAGTCAGTCAGTCAGTCAGTCAGTCAGTCAGTCAGTCAGTCAGTCAGTCACTCAGTCAGTCACTCACTCACTCACTCACTCACTCACTCACTCACTCACTCACTCACAGTGCTCTTTACAAATGGGTATAATTTTGGCCACTTTCAAGCAAAGACTTAATTCTGGAGGTGAACATTTTAAAGTCAGATATGGTCTTAAGCTCGTTCAGCAGTGAATTCCACAGCTTTGTACTTTTGTACGAAAACGCAGATTGACCAAATGAGGTCCTGCAGAATGGAATTATACAGTTGTGATTTATGGACAGTTTATACATCAATAGATTAAACTATCAAAATCTAAAAATTGAAAAAGAAAAAGCTGACTTAGAAACCATTCGTACTCACCTGATACGTCTCATTGTTAGACACGAGTTCATAGAGGGGCGCTGCCTTGGTGATCTGCAATAGGACGGGCTCAGACTGCTGTCGCCCCTGAGCTGCCCTGGGACTCATGTGGCAGAGGTGGCAGGCCCGCGGACACTGGCCCTGGCTGGTGCAGTCCATCCGCACCCCGGCCGCCATGCGCTTCGCCCCCGTGTCCAGCAGACTGGCCACGTACGCCGGGTAGGTGAGCGTCCGCGGCTCTTTGTCGCGCTCCTCGGACTCCTCGGACGGAGAGTTACCTGGAAGAAAGACATCAAATACATTTACAGGAGGAATGGAAAATAAATACAACTTTAGACGATGCAAAAATAATTAATTGTGTCTCGAAACAGTCATTATGAATTGGTATAACGTGGGTATTGCTGTTTGTGCACTTGCAGCACTTTGGGCAGCTGTTGAATCCTAACCTTTCAAATCAAAATACTAAACATTTCACCCTCTGCAAAACGATCCTTTAGTTTAAAATCATTAGGACAGGTAGGAGCGCTTGAAACGACATCAGGGGCATGTGTTTGTTTGCTGTAATCCAATAAGGGAGTGAGGGAGAGGAAAGTCTAAACACAGGATATTGTTTCCACTGTTGGAGCATGGCAGAGCTACATTAATGCATCCGCAGTCCTCTGTATCTCCCATTAGAGACCTTTTAGCTTTTCCACATCGCACACAGAATACACGAGCAGCACTGTAAATATTGGACAACTAAGATATAGCATACTGTATATTCCCCTTTAAACTGCTACTTGTGGAAGAAGGCTAGGTTTTTGCTATGAATTGAATTTGTTTGCTGATCTAAATAGACGGAAACCAAGTTCTGTGTTGGAAGCACACTATACATGGCATCTACTCTATGACTTAAGGCAGGGGCGCCCAAATATGGTCCTTCAAGGGGTTTAATTTGGCCCTGGAGATGGTGCTTACATTTGTAAGAAGAAGTATCTAATTTGATTAATTTGTGACTGAATAGACTGTCTAACCATAATCAGTCATTAACAGCATGTCCGATAGTACAGTAATGAAAGGATATTTATTCATACAGTAGATCATTTGCATTTGGTCTTTCTACATGGAAAATAATATTGCGTTTGGTCCTCTGGCTGCAACTTTGACCCTCCATAGCCTATTTTGGCCCTTCATGGAAAAATGATTGGGCACCCCATGACTTAAGGGGAAACACTGCAGGTAAAACTTCAATTTCCAGGTTTTGCACCAACATCTCAACTTTAGAAGCACCTACAGACTCCAAACGTTACAGTCTTGTAGTTAATACTAGTTTAAAGGGTTGTTCAGATGGATTTTTAAATATTCAATTCCTAGCCTGATTTATTGAGTTTTGAACGACAAAAAACAAGGCAACATTTGAATTTTTACAGATTTCTTCCCTAATAACTAGTTTAGTCAAAAACTAAAATCCCCTCTGAACAAATCTTTGTAACTAATATATCAACAAGTTAAAAACCATACAGTTAAACCTGGCTCTATCGCAGTGTATTGCCGGATTTAGTAAACAACAACAACAACAGTATACAGTATTTTACCACTTACTTTTTGTCCCATAGGCTTTACTGGATAGCTCCGTGTAAACGTACCAAGCATATCTGATGTGTCTACTCTCAACCACCAGGCTAGCATAACTTTTACATTGATCTTATATGTATTTTTGACTGAATTAAGTGTACATCTTGCAATCACAGCTAGGGTTATATATAGTAGCAAGAGCAGCAACGACAAATAATGTCAGAACTGAGGCCCTTTATTTGTCTCATTCCAAAATCCAAACAAAACAGCTTTTTCCTCCAGGCAGTAGGCGGGTCCTATGTCCCTGGTCTGCTCCTCCAGCCTTGGGCCCTTTCACTCTGCTCTGACAGACTGACAGCTGAGTGACAGGTTTTGGGGCAGAAACCAAAATGGAGCAATGGCGCAAACACTAACAACTTTATGCCTCAAGGTTAGTGTTGTTATTAAAAAGATTTAAGAGGTTTTTTTTTCCGGCTGGCGCACCGGTTTGGGTGACAGTTTTGGATTGGAGTCTGAAATAGCAAGAGACCGCTAAATTAGTAACGATGATTGTAGCTCATTGTAATAAGTGTGCACTATTTTTTTTCCAATTATCAGATTCTATTTTGGGAGTGTGCGGAGAAGCACCAACAAACAATTTAAAAACTCAAGCACCAATTAGAGACCTGGCTTGTTGTGGGAGCTCTGTGAAATACAACATGTATTTATGTGTCATGATTGGAAAGGAGCATAACAATAGAGCAAAAACCTGGTTTACAGCATGCATTGTTTGGTTGGTAATTAAAAAAAAGAACTTTCTTGGCCACAGACTGCAAAGTGAATATGTAAATTAAACACAGGTACCAAATAATGTGTAAGGAGGGGAATGTACGGAGCCCTGGGAGTGACATTAGAGGGGGAAAGAAATGAAAAATTAGAAAATAAAAAAAATGAAAAATGATAATGTGGGGGAGAAAATTGGAGCCCTGGAAGTGACAGTAGAGAAAATAAAAAGGAAAAAAAGAGAAGAAATTATTAGTAGTATTATTATTATTTTTGTTTTACCACATACAGTATCTTGACCACGTATCTTTTTTTCCTCAAGATAATATCTCGTTCCTTCAAGATAATATGTGGTAAAAAAAAAAAAAGAAAAATCTATAAATACTTAATTTAATTATAATATAATATAACATTATTATCAATTTTTTCATTTTTTTTTTCTAAAAATAATATCTCGTTCATTCTTTTTTTTTTCTTCCCCACATTTGTTTTTCACTAATGTCACTTCCAGGGCTCCGTAGGATGTGTATGTCAGAAGTGCAGATGTTGAGAAACATTTTCAAAACTAATGAAATGAAATTTCCAGGTAGCCGACATCCAAAGGTATATTTATTAAAGATAATGTTTTCTTTTTTTTGAACCGGTGCATGTGGAGTAGACCAGAACCAGGTGGCTTAGATCTTCAAAAAGCAGGGGTGGTGCCCATTAAAAACTAATATGTACCGTGACATTTTCATTTGTGACTGTAATGTTTTCTTTTGCAATGTCTGTGTAGGCTCTCAGTCATCCGGAAATTGTCGTTTGTAGTAGAGATTTAAAAATATTACCGACTGAACTGGGTTGAATGAAGAGAAGCGTCATTCCAGTCCAGGCAACGATATTTGAAAATCTACTGTCTCTCACAACGGGATACAGAATTAAATGAAGCTGAAGCGCAAATTCAACCTGGAAGACTAATTATAGCATCATCTACCTCCAGCCAATGAGCACGTCTGCAAGGATCACTCCTCCACCTCAGGGCAAGAGGACACCTTTGTCGCAACCAATCATTCCCCTCAGTCCAGCTTTTAAACCTCCAGCATTCAGGCTCGTTCGCTTCCCAGCTTCCCCTTCGCGTCCATTTAACGCCCAATCCGTCCATAAGAGTGGATCCCTTCCCCACTGTGGTCCTCCTCAAGATTTCTTTTTCCCACTGCGTTTTTGAGTTTTTTCTTGCTGCGGAGAAGGGTCTAAGGGTGTGGATACCTAGAGGCCACCATACCACCAGTTTCCAGACATCCCTAACACACACTAACCTATCCATACTAACTTCAATTCTACATCGATGTCTTCTGCCGGGGTCTGATCCCCAAAAGTATACGTCAATAAATCGTTCTAATCGCTGCTTTTGTCTCTGTCTGAGTCTGTCCAGGTTGAAAGGCTACTACTTCTATCATAGGGTTGGATGGGTAAAAGGGAATGATTCTTTGCGTGTATGAGGGTATACTTGTCGGGGTCGGGTGGTTGGCGGGTGAAGGGGACTGATTCCAAGTTGTAAGGCACTTGTGTTACATTCTTGTATGAAAAGGGCTTTATTGATTGATTGAAATAGTGTTTCGATGCAAGGAAAAGCCAATTCAGTACTTCCTCACAAAACCTGGATCGAAACATTACAGAGACCCAAGTGGAGAGTGCACTTTACTAGCAACTGTATTAACTGCGCTTGTTTTTAGCCCAGTGCAGTTCATTTAAGTACAGTTCTCGGTTGGCTTTTGTTTTTGCTGCTGTGTTTGAAGTGTTATTTTGACTTGTAGGGTTTCCGACACATGAGCCCCTGTACTGACTACGCTTAACGTTAGACTTGTCATTTTTATGTGCCTTTCTCTCTCCCCATAAAACAACAGTCACTCTGCTCTGTATGCTAATAAATGTGTCATCGGTGTGAATGTGAAAAACTGAAAACGCGGTGTTGCGTCAAAACAAAAACAATCTTTATTCTCACACATTGTGACAATACCGCGGTTTGCATTCCTTTTAGTCTCTTCTGTGAGGGGTTTTAAACCATGAAAGGTGTACTCACACTTCTTACCTCCTGCCACCATCCATACATTTGACAAACAGCTCTAAGCAGCAGCGATTTATAGCTTTGAAGACAATAACAGAGTTGCATTTAGAGACGCTACAAAGCTTGTCACTGACTTACTGTTTTGAAGCCGTTTGCTCTAATGGCTGTATATAAACATATGTAATAAATAGATTTTCTTGTCTATTTCTAATTTTAAAGAAAGAGTAAGAAATGTGTAACTTATGTATTCTGGCACAGTAAACATCAGGGCTGCAACTAACAATTATTTTGGTCATCGAATAATCGTTTGGCTGCAAAAGATTTGTGGAAATTGTATTTTTCATAAAGGTTTTGCCACATGAAGCTTAAGTGACGTTTTGAAAGAGTAAACTTAAGACCTATAGACCCCAATAATGGCGCTGCGCTTTCAGATACAGCTACTGACGTACGTACGTGTTTTACGCAGCAAAATATTCCAAAGTTGCAAATTAGTGACAGCTGATGTGGCATTATCCATTTCTGTTGTTATTTGCAACACCACAGGAAGGAATCGATATCATTTCACTTCCACCGTCATCCCTAAGCTCAACCAAATGTTTGGACCCCAAGATTAGCCATGTACACCTATGATGTAAATAAATTTTTTTTGGGAGAAACAGGCCTAGGGCTTAAGAGGTTAAAGGTAATGTCTGTAGGATGCTCTTAGTACAAGTTTCACAATATGTCAACATGGGATTCCTCATTTTAAAGCGTAAAACTTTGAGAGTTCAGGCTAGGATTATGAAAGTTTGAAAGTATTATATTTATTTCAAAACTGGTTTTGGCGTAGGATCTGGCAACCTTAAAATTGGGGCTCATTCTGCTCTGATTAGATAAGGGTCTGAGATGTATCTTCTATTTGGGAAAATGTCCTCAAAATGTCCTCCAAAAGAGGGCTCCGGGCCTGGGGATCCTCAAACCCACTGCAGGGGGACCTCCAAAGGTTGTCCACAAATCAGTCCCATAAAAATATATTGAACTTTCTACGAATCTGGTTATATAGAATCTAATTTGGCCTATTGTCACTTTTTCATTGTATATTATGAGTAAAATTAAGAGAGAATACAGTTGGAAAACCATTACATTTTCTTTTAAACAGAGTGAATTCTTATCATCAGGGGGCCCCAGGAGATCTTTAGGGTTCTAAGGGGGCCGTGACACTCAAATTTGGGAATGGCTGCTACAATGGCTGATACAAAATAGTTTAGAACTGACACAGTGACATTGACCACCGCTCTCAGCATTCACACTCACAGATGCGTCAGACCTTTTGAAATCTCCTACTCTTATCTTTGCGAGGACCATGATATGTTTTCGTTGCATGCAGTGTGCCTGGCAGTGACTCATCATCTCCATAGCACAACAGATTGCGCTGTGAGCTATTCATGTCTAAAATCATTTTTTATGCACCCACGCTCGCCGGATTCTCCTCTTCACAGAGTCTGCAGTCACTTATATCCGTTTTCAATGGTGGCACTACATACATACGAGAGCTTAATTGTAGTAGCTCCACAAGTGTAGGCCTTTCTACAGTATATAATGATTTAGAAGTTTCCTGTATCAGGGAATGGATTCTCTATTGCAATTTGTCATTCTTTGTCAAATGAGGAGCCAATTAAATCAGAATCTTTCTTAAGGAAGGGATGTTAAACTGCAAGGACTTGGGACTGGACATGAATGTATGAGTTTGTGATGGGCAGAGACTAATGACTCGACTTGAGGGGTTCAGGCTTCATGATTCTGAATTTGAATTTGGATAAATCTGGATTTGTGGGGACTCGAAGTTGGAGTAGATTGAGTCCTTAGCCTGGCTTAGCACTACTGACCTTTTTGAATTTTAGGTGACAGTGGAATTTTGTTCCCCTTTGCAGCCCTAATTGAAACAGCAATTTTAAAATGGCAAGCTTGCAATATATAGTAATTCCTCTGGATAAAAAACATAAATCAGGCATAATGATTCTTGTTATGTCTAACAAATGTGCAGCAGTAAAGAATGGGTTTAGACCTGCAATAGTCGTTGTAATTGTAATAAACACTTGGGCCTTCTTTCTGTTTGTACTACAGAAATCTACTATCAGAAATCTATTTTCCTGTAAGGTGTAGTTATCATTTAGGCCACTAGATGGTGCTTGTGTATCACCGTCCTTACAGCTTCTATCTTCCTACATGCCCTTAAAAAAAAACAAAAAACAAACAAAAAAAAAAAAACAGGGTCAAACCATATCTAGCCTTTTGTGCTTGTCTATGATGAGCATTATATGGGTATAGAATGTAAAGATTAGCCTGGTCGGTAGACAGAGGAATAGCAAAACAAGGCAGTGGTTTAGTACATATGAGAGAAGTCAGACAAGACTCAGCAGCACAGGATTTTACAAACCTGTTTTTATGGGGATTGTGGAAATAAAATGTCTGATGCCATAATGTGACAAACACATTCCATAGCTGTAAAAAGGACACAACATCCTAAATATGAATGGGTAATCTGGGATGTTTAATGTATATTATGCAAATGTGTCAGAAACAGACCACACCCATCACATTTGACCCTTTTTGTGCAATGTTCAGTGTCTCTACGTTAGTGGTTCTCAAGTTTTATTTAGTCATGGCCCCTTTCACGACTGCTGTTGCTTTGCAATCCCACAGAACATTTTCCATTCAAACACTCATTCAACATGAAAATATGCCTCTAATATGATCTGGCGACCCCCTGATCTTGCGATCTCCATGTGTATCCACATCCAGGATGAGAACCACTGCTCTATGTACCAAGGCAAGCTTCTTTCATCCATTTATATTTTGGGGATCAGTTACTATGATTGGAACAAATTCAAGTTTTTCTTTTGGAATACGTTATTTGCATTTGGTGATCACTATTCAGGACTAGTAACATGTATGTTATAGGCTTTGATTAGAATTCCTCTATATGCCTTCCATTTACACACAGTACACTGTGTTCTTAATACATTTCTCTCTAAGTACCGCTTAAGCCAGTAATCAACATCTCACCAGCTTTCCCCACCTCAGCTTTTAAAGTTAAAGTACTGTACAAGAGTAGTTCACACACTGGAAAAACAGCTTCACGGATTCCACATGAGTGGCCTGCAGTCCTAGTTATGATCTCAGCTTCTGAAGTGCTCCTAGGCCTAGCATTAAAACTGTGCTGGAGGCTAGATATGGAACATACTTTCTCCATTCCAAATCCATTAATGTGGAATTTGTCACTCAATACAAATACTGTATATATTACAGTGATAACTAATGATAATAGCATCATACTCTTATGTAAAGCATTATGACCATGATTCTGTCCAGATATGCATCATTTATACAGTTAATTAATAATTAATTAAATGTTGTTCTTAAACATCAAGACAGTGAAGACTTATTTATGCCATATTTATTGATATTAATCTCCTGTATTATGCACTCTTCAAGCTTTTGAAATACTGAAGATAGAAGTGAATTGTCCTCAACTCAAATCCAACTCATACAACGTTTTCAACAATATTGAAAATCACTACTGCAAAAAAAAAATCCTGATGACTGAGAGCCTACACAAACATCACTAAGTTGGATGTCCAGGGGCCAAATGATGTGGAAAAATATGCACATTTACAAAGATAGACCATTTGATTATTCTTCTAAAGGTACTGTAGATAAAAACAGTTTTATTCCTGATATTAAGATATTTTGAGTGTTTTGGGTTCAACTTTTCAGACAGATCCGGCCGCCAGGTGTGAGCGGATTTCTATAAAAAAGAATCCTCTCCATTTTCCTGCAGCATGGATGGTTCCACAGATGAAGCGAACGGAAATGTCTTGGCTCACATCCCAGCGCGTTTTAACTTCACACAAAGTTCAACGCGGCTTAGAAGCAGCACAGACCCTTTTTACCTCTGCAAGCTTTCTGAGTCACAACCTATCAGTGCCCTGCCTCCCCCATCTCCCTAATCCCTTTTCAGTGGACCACCTACATTACCAAACATGCCAAGACCGGCTATCTGCGGCTACCTCTGTCGGGGTTTGCAAAGCGTGATGGAAGCTTGATGTTAAAAGCAGGGGGCTCGGAGCAGATGCAGTTTGTCTAAGTGCTGATTACAGGGGCAGCTGACGGCAGCCTGACGGAGCCATTAGTGACATCTCCTTCACTGGTGCACAAGGGCCCAGTAATGCCACGTCTGTGTGTGTCGCTCAGTCACTCCGCAAGGCCCTGTACATGTTCATTAGCCCCACTTCACTCCAGAGCACTGCCTCTGTCCGCCGTTGTTTCCCACCAAGGTCAGAGTGGATACAGCAAAAGTACTACTCTAGTCTATTATAGAAGGAACTCAGATCGAAAGGATAGACCTCAGAAGAGTATACTACATGAACGTGACCAGACACAACAAAAAAATCTCTTTTTTTCTTCACATTAAAAGTCAATTTTTCAGCTATGATCCAAAAATCTACAATTTGCATGTTTTGAGAGAGCAGACTATACGCAAAACCAATAGTAGGTTCTAATAAAATAAATGTGGCAGAGCTGCCAGTCAAATCATCCATTTTTTATTCAATAAACAGTAACTTTGCAAGTCAAAGTTAGTGTCAATCACATCTGTCAATCACTACCTCCACACAAGAATCACATTAAAGATTTCCAAGGCTTCAGTCCCATTACACGACCAGCACAGTGGGGTTTTACAGGTCCATTTTGAACATCAGCGACCATAATGTATGATGGGAAAATTACATACTTCACAAGTACAAGTACTAACCACTTGACTAAATGAAAAAGCAGTTCATTCCATGGTGAAATAATAGATACAGTGTTAGGACAAAAATCATAATTGAGATTTTTCTGACTTAAATTGCGATTGTGATTCGATTTGTGATTTTAATATTATTTTTTATGCAATTCAGTATTGCCTAAGCATGGGATGGTATGGAAATTTTGTCTCACAATTTCCTTGGACACATTTTCACAGTAACTATCAGCCGTAGTTGAACTGACTTCTTGTTGAACTGTCTTCTTAAGTGATGATGCAGAATTATGAAAAAAAATGCAACAATCAACTAATGGTGCCTTCTTTTCATCACACCCCTAGTATTGTCAGTGAAATATACTTCTAAAACTGCTTTTATACATTACAGTAGTACTAAGTAGGGTCAGTTGCAGGGAGTGGCGGGGAGACGTGCCTATGCACCCACTGCCCCCCCACCGGGAGATGCACTGGCTAGGGGGCGAAACATCAGTGAACGGTGGCACCAGCTGAAGACCCTGTAACTGACCTGAAAGGCACCGTTGGAGGTGTGTCAAGCAAAGGAATAACACCACCTGTATACTTTATTATACTTTATTATATTTCAGTTTCATGAAACGCTGGAGATGCAAGTCAGAAAAAAACCCTCAGCCTTTGGGGTTAGATAACAGCAGTATTTAAAATTGTGATATCGATTCGATAGTGATTAATCTAGCAGCCCTATACAGTATATATATTATTTAAAATGTAAGTTTTAGACTGACTTACTTGGGTCAGAAAACGGCATGAAATAAATGTACAAAAGCAGTTTATACTTGAGCAATTTTCATTCCTATCAATCCTGTGTTGACGACTATAAAGCTATCATCGCTATATTCGCTATATTGCTAAACCTCTTACCCCTTCTTCCCTTTGTTGCTTGTACATTCATCTACGGAATAACACATTCCGGCTCATCTTACTTTGCCGCTGTAATACTTTTACAAAAACTACTTACACGGGCAGTACATTTCTTCCTTTTGCTTCTTTTGATACGCACACTCCTGTTTTATTTTCTACCCCCACTCACAACTCCATCTGTTTCTGCCGCACGTGAATCCACTGGGGTATCTCCACCAAAATGCAACGAAACCTCCTCCTGTCTCCTTAGCAATAAACCAAACGCTACTTTTTGTCTGGCGGTGAAGTGGCTTGAACTGTGCGAAAATGCCGGTGGTATTAAAGGTATAGGAGTAATGTAGTGTAGCAAAATGCTTCATAGCTGAAGGCGCCATGGTGTTTTTTCTTCCCCCCCCTTTTGTATCCAGGAGTGAAAGGAACCCCCGGCATAAGCTCTAATGAAGCTAAAATCCAGGTGGGAGAGAAGTGAACGAGGAGTAATGAAGTTGCTGCAGCTGCTTGGGGTGAAAACAATAGCGCGAGGAATCGTTAGACTTGCGTCAGTTTCCGGGTCAATTGAGAGAGCATTTACCCTCAAAAAAGGAGGTTACCCGGTGGATTTTTGTTTTAGGTTGGAAGGATGAGTGAGGAAAACCAATATGGCATAACGGAGATAGACTGACATCCACTAAATATCATGTTTGCATCAGTTTGAACAGCACCATCAATGTATAGGGCATTTATATTCAGTTCAATTGTTTTTCATAGGAATGCTGCATGATCAAATGGAGAAACAGTTTGAAAATTAACAATGAGCCAGATATCAAGGAAAGAAATAGAAAAGCAGATGGAAAAATGCCCAACAGTCGACCGTGAAGCAGCAGATAATTGCCCTAGTGCGTCTCCTGTCCTTAGACCCACTATCACAGAGGACAATGACATCAAACAAACAAAAAACAGTAGGGAAAAGCAATCCAAAAAACTAAAATACCTCAATTTGGACGGGGCTACTACAGAAATCTAACAGGATCAGGCAGAGCAAAGGCGCTATGGCCATAAGGCAGCGTCAGTGCCCTCTGCTGGACAAGTGTGGAATTCCCACCTTTAAAAAAATCTTGGGGCAGCCAAGATTTTTTACTACTGGCTACTGGCTGGGTTGAGCATTTTAATTAGCCCCCAATTTAATTCCAGCCCCTGCTAGCCCGTTGGATAAGGCGGCTCTGATTCAGAACAGTAAATGGCAAACGTAGGTTTGAACAATTTTGATGAGAAGAATCAGGTGCTAAGACTCCAGAGAGCATTCCCTATGGAGCTCCATAAGTAAAAATCCCATTGAAAATCTCCATAGACTTTTCAAAAAATTCAAGTTCAAAATTAAGAGTTTAAAAGCACAACGGAGGCTAATCAGCTATGGTGTAACTGCTGATCATAGCATGGATATTTTACATGAAAGGAAATATGGCAAAATTCTTTTTATATCTTTTTGGTTTATAAAGTTTTGGATACTTTAATTCATTATTGTGTGTTTCATGTCCATACATTACCACATAGCTGATTAGCTGCTTTACTGTAGTTCTTTTAAAACATAGTCATATTATTTGTTTTTTGAAAAGTTTATGTAATTTTTGAATAGCATTTTAACTCCCGGCACCAGGTCTTGCACTGTCGAGCTCTATTGAGATGAATATTCAAAACGCTAAAAACGTCAAAGGAAGGGGCCGCGATGATCATTCTAGCAACAGCAATAAACCATCTGCTAGTCTAGTTGCACGATGAGACAGTAATGCAGTGCGGACCCCTGGTGGCAGTAAAGGGAGGACTAGAATAGTGTGGCACGATATTTCATCGCTAAAGGCGCTGTGATGTTTTCTTTCCTTTTGTCTCCTGGTGTGAGAAGAACCCCAGGAAGCTCTAATGAAGCTACAATCCAGGTGATATAAGGTGTAATGAAGTTACAACTGCTACTTCTGCACTGTGGGGGAATGTAGCAGGTTCTTAGTACAAAAAGAAGTGAGGTGTGGAAAAACTGCCATTGGATATAGATAGACGCCATAAAGAGTGACCTTTGTCCACTTACTATCCACAGCATAGAGCCAGGTAGAAGTAATGACTTATAAAAGACATATTTTGTACTTTAAGGGTGACAAAAGATTATACTATTATCAGTGGCACTTCTTGTTCTATATATTTGACAATGGATTATTTTGTTGTAAAATGCAAATCAAAATTTTACAATCCATAAAAGTAGAAAGTAAAAAAGAGTTAGCTGGAGACAGGAGTTATATTTCAGACAGGCAACTCGAAAGCATACAGAAATAGTATGTGGTGAAAATACAACCACAGACATAAAAGAAAAATATTCTAAGAATATACTGTATAGCACAGTTCAAACTTCTGTTTATCATATATCATAAAACCTTTCACAGATACTTCAACAGTACTTATAGGACACCCCTTCCTCTTCTCTTGATTTGCCCTGGGGCCACTTTGCACCAGCCAGAAAAAAGTCAAAGTGTCGCATTCCTACTCCACCAGAACACTTTATAACAAGGTACTTGCACCTGACAGACTGTCCCGCACACTTTTTGATTGCAAGGGATTTTTGTGAAATTTTTGTCACTTTTTGGCCACAGAAACTAGGGAAGAAAATACAGGAATTTCAAGAGGGTTGAAGCAAAAGGACTTTGAGAACCGCCGCCTGTACTTTCTACTGCAGTGTTTCGAATTCAACTGGGAGTAAAGTATTTCACCATTTCACAAACTTCGAATTATAAGCTAAAATTGCTAGAGGTTTTTTTTTTATGTGATTTACAAAAATACAATAAATTAATACCGGACTTATTACTGCCAAAGAACTCAAAGTCACTTCCATGCAATGCTGCCATGTGTGCCCTTAATTTAGCATATTTTCCAGAGCCAAATGTAAAATTGCCAATTTCAAAGCGCATAGAACGCCACTCACGGTGATAAGCTTTCGACATGGTGACACATTCAAAAGGTAAATTAGTGTAATATAGCAAAGGACCGCCGTTCTCATTTTCCCCCTCTTTTCTGGACAAGTTCAGGGCGATCACCTTGGACAAGCCTGTGACTGCGGCAGAAATTACTCTTAGTTTTTTTTTTTTTTTCTTTCCCTTTTTTTTTATCATCTAAAAGGCTATCCTCTGCACTTGCTTGGAACACACAGCCTCATGGGAGAGAGGAGAGTGAAAGGTAAGGACCATAAAGGTCGCGGATGCCAGGGGTGATTTGGTATTTTCACACCAATGACGATCAATTTGAGCGTCTGAGGCGGCTGGTAATAAGATATGAAATGGTAGTAGTGGGGATTGTCAGGCAAAGAATCTATAGCAGGGGCCATCCATTTTATTCTGCCAACTGGGAGTCACGCTGAAGACACCTTGTAATAAAATGCTTTACACCTACTCCAGGTTTCTCAGGGATTTGACAACGTGGCATGGGGATATTTTAATAGAAAACTTTCTGCCTATTTTTGCCTCTTCTCCACACGACGCACGAGCGAGGTGTAAAGAAAAAAAAACAGAAAAACTCCACAGACAAAATTAAAATATTTAGCAACTAGAGGCAGTAGTGGGGAAAGGTGTAAAAAGAGTGTACATCAGAAACTGAACATATACTTTAAAGTGATGTCTGGGTGGGTAGACTTGGACTTTGGTACACGTTTTTTTGTGATTGATGATTTGTTCTACTGCTCCCATTGTGTACGTAAGCTATAGTTACCATCACTGGAATTTATACTTCCATCCGCTTGCTCTTTACCAAAACAGGACAACACCAAACCAATATGGCACCACACGCAATGTTTTCTACACTACAGTTACTAAAAAAAATGAGGTAAAGATGCAATAGTTTGTAAATTGTTAAAATCCCTTCTTAAAACTTTAGTTGCACCTCTTGTCTCCTGTGTGCAGTAGAGACCCCAGCGGTTCGCCCATGTACTGCTGCGTTACTAAAACTCCCACACCCCCAGAGCAAAGGATATTTCAAAAAGAGATCTCAATAAAAACTCATTCCTTTCTCCTAGACTTTCACTTTGAGCTTTGTTTAAGATTTATCTGAGCCGACCGCTTGTTGCTCCTGTTGCTTCATTTTGTCTCCTGAGCAGAAGACTGTACAAAATCTCAGATTAGACTCCTGCTTAGATTTGAGAGCTCTCAATTTTTCCTTATCTAAACCTCAAATTCAAAGACACCATCAAAGAGAAAAGACACCAGAGAGATTTCAGATTAAACTGAAAATAATAACTGTAGAAATCCTGTCAAATATGTTCAATAAACAACATTTTTGATATTTCGTTCTCCATATTGGCTTTTCTGAAACTGTTTTTTGTCTCATAGTAGGTCTCATACTCTGGCCTCATCTGTTGCTCCTATTTTTTTTATATTTGATAATTTGATAAAACTAAAACTAAAATGAGACTGAAATGCGAATCACATTTTTGTCCCCATGAGCTTAAGAATAGACCCATTTCAGCAATAAAACGCTTTGTTTAAAAAGAGTGAGTGACCGACAAGGCCGCACGAAATCCGGGCAGATCACGCAGGAGACGGACAGAAATCTCCATACAAATGATCCTTCATCCCACCAGAAGCCCACACTGCTGACCCTAAAACATGCACACTAGGCAAACTGCTTGGGTACTCTTAAAACCAGCTCAAGATCTGAAAATGGGTCCCTGGGCACTGCACTCGCCCATTTCTAACAGACCCAATGGAGACTTTATCTGGGCACTTTATATAGTCCAATTGCAAAATAACAATCGTGCCTTTGCAGAGGTCTAAATGCTTCTACTTTGCATTCTGTTTCCTCCTCCCTATGAAACGTTATTTTACCTTTTCGTAAACACTCCTAAGACTACTGCACAGTACTGTAGTGTACGTGCGTGTGTTTCTTGTTGTTCTGCTGTGGGAAAGCAGGTGGATTTTGGAGCTCGAGTCTTATCTCTCCAAATGGCACCTGGCATTTTCCTCGCGCCGAGATTACACCGAGGTGAGCAGGAGGGAGGAAAGTTTTATTCTTGGTTCTACTTTTATCGGACACACTGATGACCTTCACAGCTGGGTCTAAACTCTCATCCAAACAAGTTGGAGAAGGAAATTGAAAAACGTGGGAGAGGAAGGTGAGTGAAAGACACCCGGAAACTTTTGCTTAAGAAAATGTGAACGCAACTCAAAATGGAACCAGCTTAAATGTCAAACAACTGTAAGCCTAGAGAATAGGTTTCAAATAAGATCTGTAGGACTTTTTTAAGTTAACAGTAATAGAAAGTTTCAGGGAAGAAAAAATATTATGTTGGATTATTTATGGGTAACTTTTGTTCAGTCACTATGGGGACAATCAGTATAAAGTAGCCTATGAAGAAAACGTTTTTTTTTTTTTCGTTTTACACTTGCTGATTGTCCCTAACCTGCAGAAGCCAGATTGATATGTGTAGCGCTAAATTCAATCTGGAAACTGTCCGTGAAAAGGAGGGACAATCAGTACAATACTTTGAGCTGATTGGGCCCCAGTTAGTACACGCCTTCCTAAATGCGGTTTTAGCCAATCATAGCAGCAAGTCGTGACGTATCACCAGCAGGAAATCTAGTCGGGAGGAAAAGCTTCCCCTTGCTCTTTTTTTAAAAGAGAAATGGTCGGTATGTCAGCTAAAATGGAGCCAATTGCGGCATCTACAAAGTCCTCCAAGGTAGCCATGTTTGTTTTTGCCGGGGCTGATTGTTGTCATACCTACATATCCCGCCCCAAGCTACACAACAGCACGTCATTGGTCTGAACCACTGGTTGTGACGAGACACACCTATCAGCTGCTGCCTTTCAAGATGGATTTGTTGTGAGACTGAAAATTCAGATCGCGCAAGGTTAGATTGGCCCCAAAAAAAAAGATTTTGAAGAAAAGGTTTTCGGTTTCTTATGTGTTTGTGTTGGGTTGTGGTTCTCAACTGCAGGGTTGGGACCCCAAAGCAGGTTGCAGATCCATTTTGATTAAGGTTACTAGGCTTTCAATTTCGTTTTGTTTTGTTGGTTCATTTGATCATGATTTCAGCTTTATTATTGTTATTATTATTTGTGATTAATTGCAAATACAGCTGAGCAATGAATGGGAAAATAGTAGTTATATTTAACAGAATGGTTTGGAATTCATATCTTCCTTTGTGTCCCAGTTGAGTAAGACAGACGTCGCTTTAGTGGATTGTTTATTTTAGGGAGAAGAAATGGAAGTTGCTTGTTGCTTTTGTTCCCAATCCTGACTTTAATCTCAAACAACACCAGCTGAGGAATACATTTTCAACGCCCTCTTTAAAAATAAAGCCAGAAAGAAAACACAGCTGAATTTATTGAATTATTGGGCATGCTGTACTCTTAGTTTAGTCGGCAAAAACCTTCAGTAAAGTTCACAGCGGCGGGAGAGGAGCGCAGCTTTTATCTGGTGCTGTGTTTCAATCACTTTTCATTACTGCAGCTCCGAAGCAAAGGCTCGCTGAGGGCTGTTGACAAGCTATAGGATTTAACATAAAAACTCCGGCCGTGTTGGCGAGAATCAAAGCCAGGAGAAGCGGGGCTCCCGTGGGAAAGCACTTCTACAACAATTATCTTCTAACAGCCCGTGTCACCTCATATATTGTACATATTCTCAATAATAGATTTGCCGTCTGTCACTGTTAATTTGTGAGAAAGCTGGCAGTACAGCGGGCCAAATCAATTGTTCCACCATGATGCCAGATTTAATTTAGATTACAGTGTTTATGCTTGTGATATGTGTAGGATGCTCTATAGTTTATGATTTCAGAATTAAACTGCTAAATTCTTTGTGTGCGCAACGCAAGTCTCCAGTCAACCAAAACCAAAGCACCAAAGTTAAGAGCTGCTCTAGACAAGAAGAGAAGCATTTATTATTCATATTATTAGTATTAAAGACAGATCATCTTCAAATGGGGGTTGGTGCAGTATTTCTTAGAGCAGTGTTTCCCAACCAGGGGTACGGGGACCTCTGGGGGTACACGAGAACTTGGCAGGGGGATTACTAAGTTAAACGAAAAACTATATAAAACATTTAACTTTATAAAGAATGAGAATTTGAGAGACTATAGCTGTATTTTGACTGGTAAACCTTCCAACTAATAAACAAAACCATAGAGGCAGGGGCTACTCAGAGTGTAAATGAAAGACCCAAGGGGTACGCAAGACAAAAAAGGTTGGGGAGCACTGTCTTAGAGTCTAAATTATGACTGGCTTAGTTTTGATATTGCTTTAAAAGGGTAACTCACGCCATTTACTAGCGTGAGTTACCCTTTTAATATTTTAATATACTAGGATTGGTTAAATCTGCATTGCCACAAATGCTATATCTCAACATTGACACTCATTTGTTGCCATGATGAAATATCATTTGCATACCCCCTGTATAATATGTATATGTCGTAACACATAACCCTTCATTGCTGCTGCAGTGGATGGTTTAATATAGCAGTTATCTGGTAGAATACAGCTGTTTTAGTGATTCATTTATTGAGCTGTGTGAATGAATGCAGCTAGAATTTTCCTTTGGATCAATAAAGTTTATACAGTATCTTGTAATCTATCTATTGCACTACTGTGATTCTGTGAAGCTGTAATTAAACCAATAATACAAGCCAATAAAAACTATTTTGGCACTAAACAGCAATTACAACCTGCACAAACACATTAGTATGTATTTTCCCCCCTCACGAGGTTGACTATTTTTTGGTGAAGTTGTATTAGCATCAATGGAGCGTACGGCTTCAACGCAACAAAAGCTCTGATGCAACACTTCCGACAGAAAAGCTGCACTGTTTAGGGTCAAGTATCTCTTAAGTGCACATAATGCTCAGTAGACCGACTGTAATAGTATATAATGGGGACTAGAATGCCAGAAATATCGCTGCAGAAGGCTGTGCTTTTATGGAGCTGTAGATAAACGAACTGGGATGGTTTCGGCGCCAGCTAGCTAAAATGTTTTGATTAATTGATTAATTGATTAGGAATTGAAGATGTTAATATACTGTGTTCAAAATGTGGCTCTTAGTTGTGGTTTGAACATTCTGTTGGATTAAACTTGCAAATTGTTATTACATTTTTGTTGTTTCCTTTCCCTGGGCGCATCAAACCAAGATTAGTTCAATTCATTTACTGACTTTCAATTGTCTTGAACGCTACTCAGAATTGTCTAAGCGCAATAAACAAATACAACCAAACTAAAAATCACTCAGAACAGGGCTATGAATTCGGGTGGTTTGAGCTCAAATGTAGGAGTTGCTTTTCGCAGTCATGCGGTCTACATTGGCAGGCTTCACTTGGTCTCCTCTGCTATTCTCTCTGTACAAACCGTTCTCTCCCACTCCATCTCGGTCTTTTCCTTTACAATTTCCGAGCGATTATAAATAACCTATGGAAGACATTTCAGAGAGTGCAGCCTTGCCGCAGGAGCTGTCCCAGCAAATGGAATATAATAACGTCCCCCCCCCCCCCCCCCACCCCCCCACCACCACCACCACACACACACACATGCACTCACCCATCTCTCTCTATCCTCTCTCTTCGATATGTGGAAATATCAGTAATTAGGCGGCGGGCGAAGTCTCTCTGCAATTACCAGTTGATACGCCAGACATTCGTTAAGCTTGTTAGCAGGGATGGCTGCCTTCATTAACAGAGGGCTGAGTGGTAGCGCACCAATAAAATAGATTTATAGGCATACCGCCGGGTGACCTTTGTGACACATCTTTCTTTGTCAGGGGCCTGTTACTCACTTTTTCATCTGTTCTCTGCCAGAGCGATTCGACACGGAGCAAAATAAATAAATTAATAAATGAGAAACCTTATTGGACAAAGATTGTTTACATTTGTCCGTGACATAGGGAATAATGAGGACGACTTAAGATGGATGCCTGTGCGGTACTGTGGAATAAAAGGGGATCTCCGCAGTGCCAAGTCAAATTGAATAGAAAAGAGCAGTATAGATTTCTCCTAATGTGATATTCCTCGTCTTCTGAACTGCAGATTATAGATGTGCTGCTGAGTCAGTTAAACAAAAACGAAATGGCCTTATTTGAACTTCCTCAAATCTATTCAACTTAACATTTCTCTCCTCACGGCGACATAACTCAATCGATTGTATTATACGGCAAGAAAAAGGCAACAAGCCCCAGTCTCACACTCATGAACTACAGCTTTGAAGTCAAGCACTTCTCTTATTGAGCTAAACAGCCCAGCACTTTATCTACTAATATGATTGTCTGATTCACGCTTGGCTGTGATACGAGAGAGGAAGCGAGAGAGTGCTCTTGCGATATGTTTTGTGGTATTCATTAATCATTTTTTGTGATCAGGACAAATTTACCTAGGTGCTCTACTCCTTCTCTATTGCGTTCCATCATCACCATATAAGCATAAAATACAATGTCTTTTCAGGTGAGATCTTATCAATTTGCTACATATAAATGAAGCTACATTTATAATTCATGTTGGTGCACTTTTTCAAAAGGCAAAAACAGAACAAAAGCTTGTGTAGGTTCTCAGTCGTACAGGAGTTGTCCATCGTAGACAAAAATTCTTCAATCAATCAATCAATCAATTTATTTTTGTAACGCCCAATATCATAACAGAAGTCATCTCAAAGTCTCTTCAGTCTTCATCTGTACTCTGTAGTTGAAGTGTAGGACGTTTCGATCTTACTCCAAAGATCGTCATCAGCTACTGAAGGCCTGGAGCACGCTGTGGGTTTATAAAGGCAGTGAACCAGCAGGAGGAGTCAACCTCTAAGCCCCTCCTCTCTTAGCTGGTTTCTAAGTGTTGATACCTTTTTGCTGGTTCTTTCCCACTTGCGTGCCAGGTCAAGGGTGTCTCTCCCGAAGTTGGCAGCAATACGTTTGTGTAGGTTCTCAGTCGTACAGGAGTTGTCCATCGTAGGTTCACTGCCTTTATAAACCCACAGGGTGCTCCAGGCCTTCAGTAGCTGATGACGATCTTTGGAGTAAGATCGAAACGTCCTACACTTCAACTACAGAGTACAGATGAAGACTGAAGATTTTTTGCCTACGAAGAACAAAAGCTTGTTTGTCTACCTTTCAAGGGTAGCTTTGAAATGTAACTGAATACATTTTGTTCTCGCACATTCAGGCTGCCAATATAACAAATCTGACCTGCATTAAAAGAGGAGGAGCACACAATACTGCCCGTCTGATCCTGTTTACTCCGGTTCACACCAAGACTCGTGCACATTTCTCCTCTGTAGCTATGGGTGTATTCATTAAATAAATGAAAGCGACAACAACAAAGCTAGAAATCATCTACATTTTTATATATTGTATATTTATATAAGTGTACAATTGTTTTATCCTTCAGCTTTTCGTCCTTCTACCAAATACAATCCTAACTCGTGAGGTAAATCTACAGCTGCCAACTTTATGACTTGTTGCAGACAAAGTAGAGCTATACTTTCCTGTCTCAACACTCAACTTTTCTACCAGAAATTGCCCAAAAGCTTGCAGCGAGTCCGTTCCATTTAGAGATATTTACTGTGAGAATAGGCGTCAAACTTGTTGGCAGAAACAAAGTTAGACAGGCTACATTGACAGATTTGAACACAACTTCATGCTGTAATGACAAGTTTGTGTACTAAAAATATGTATTAAAAACAAAGTCCAAATACTGCTTTTTCTGGTCCATATTAGTGCAATTGAATAGACAAAACCATCGAGGCAGGGGGTACTATTTTCACTGAGAACTGAGCTTAATAATACAAGATTAGCAGTTCAATATTGTATTTGTTGTAGACTGTGAATGAATCAAAAAGTATGAATATATGATCGAAATATGATAATATAGTTTAACTATTGGTTGGTGGTTTGAATCTCGGCTACTGCATGAGCAGACTTTCATTCTGTCCTTTTCACCCACCTTGTCTAAGTGTAAATGTGGTGTTTGTGAGTCAGTGACTGGCAGCTTCACTCCCTTTAGTCTACACCAGAGCAGCTAAGTAGGCTCTTATAGCTTGCTTAACACCACCATTGAGTATGGAGTGACTGAATATTGCAATGTAAAGCCTCTTTGGGTGTCCAAGTAGCAGTGGCGAGCCGTCCATATAAGCAGACCAAGCAGTGCTTGCCCAATTAAAGAAAAAGAAAAAGTCAAAACGTAAAAATATGCAGTAACTTAGCTACAGAACAGTCTCAAATGTCTGCTTGAAGACACCGTGCCCTTTACTACACCCTAGTGGCCATTTTTTTAACTGCCTAATTCTGCTTCACCATGCCCCATTACACACCATTGTCATTTCATCACGGAGCTGTGTAGTACAGTGTGTATGTGGCCGACTCAAGCAGAGGAGAACTCCGCTTGTCTTGAATGGTTGCACATGCACTCTGAGGACTAACATGGTCAGAATTGGTGTTTAGAGCTCTGTGTTCAGGCCCTGAATAAGCGCTGGCCTTCTCTGCTTTTAGCCTGATCTGCGCCTGTGCAGTAAGAGAAGGCAGATAGCGACCCGGGCTAACTCAAAGTTATGTTGTAAACAGTGTGGTTTACTGGTTTTTGGGTTAGAAAATGTTTTGTGGGGAAAGTAGTGATGATGGGTAGTTTTCATAAAGTAGCCTATTTAAGACTTTAGAGTTTAGTTTTAAGAGTCTGTGTCGTGGTTGGAGCAGAGGATCCTTTAACATGGATTATTAATACACTGATGAATGGACATCCAAAGCCAGCTTTGTGAGTTTTGGTCAGAGTGCCCATAAGTACTGTATATGCCTCCTAATGGTATCTAAATGTAACAATGTTCTTTCTTAAATATGAATTCAATATTAATTGAATATGAAAACCTATTCACCTTATTCTGCCCCGCCCACTTTTGTTGTAAAAGCATTTCCTGTTTTTATTAGCACTTCCTGTGAGCTGAAATTCCATTGTCGTCAATGTAAGAGAGTGAAGAAAATAAAAAAGGGAATGAACAAAAAAAAAAACTTGTAAAAAAGCTCAAAGTAAATAAGTTTGTGTGGCTCAGGTTTAGTTTCAGTGGAAGAACGACATGAAAAAAGTCACCTAAAATTATTTTTAGCGATATTATTTCTGACTTTTTGTTGTCTCTCTAATTGGCTAATTGTCTGTGAGGAACTCTAAAGGACCAGAGCTGATGGATATATTCACACAGAGGTTTGTTGTAAATGTTACATGTTTCACCAAAAACAAAAATCAAAGCTCAAGTCAGACCTGCAGTTTGACCAGAAATACAAAATGGCGGCCCCCATTGCAACTTCCTGAATAAGGTGGATAGCCTTTAGATCGCCTGGACCACAGAGTGTACATTAATAATGGAGGTACAATTGGCTCTCCGTGAAGCCAGTTAGCATATGCAGGCTGACTCCGGAACCAGGAAGCTCCTATCGACTTTCCATGTAAACTTTTTGGCCACTTTAACTCATTATTGGAACTAGTCTTGTTAATATGACCCTACTGTTCTTTGTCTTTTAATATTTTAAAGATTATTGAAGATAAAAATATCTGGCTAATCAGTGACACACGTCGGTTCTGGGGCATTTTGAGTTATTCACAGATTCTGAAAGTGTAGTCTTCAAGCTTTCCAACGATGTGTAACACATGGAAATCTGATAATATTTGGAGAAGTTGTGGCCATTTGAAGGTAGGCCCTTTGGAAAAGGTAAAGCTGAGATAAGCCTCGTCTTAGTTGGCTTGTTTGAGACAATGGTCCACATTTACATCTCATTTCCTTTGCCCATTTTGTCATTGGCTGAAGCGACTGTCAGTCAACCATTTGGCAGTGACGTGGCGCAGTGGGAAGATTACGCACAGAGACTGTCACTGATCTCAGCGACAGGGCGCATATTTGGAATCTGGCTTCAAAAACTCAACATGGCAGCGGTTCAAATGCTAGCATGAATTAGCTTTGTTAGCCTCGCCATGCTGGCTACTTCCATTATTATTCACACTCTATAGCCTGGACCCACCTCAAGATCTTGAGCTCAGCTAACGGTTAGAACTGGGTTGGAGGATGTTGCAGACATGTTTTGGGTTGATGGGGGAAACCGGAGCACACAGAGGAAACTCATCCAGACACATGGAGAACATGAAACTTACACACATCAAGAACAAAGCAATACCTCAGCTAAGGTGTGTCACTGTGTGTAACCTGAAGAAAAGTCATGTGACCAACACCTTCACTGTGTTATTTTGAATCATATTGTGTCACATACAAAAAGCAGATTTATTATAATATATTGCTCCATTACTGTCACAAGCACAAACATTTCTTATCTTGATACTCTGTCTTGATCGGTGACTTCACTTTCAGATCGCCTTTTGTTTTGTTTTTAACTTTATTCTAGGTTCTCATTCATTTGTGTCTATCCTCATGATCCTGAGTATAGTTATCCTCTTACTTAATGACCCCTTTATTATCACCTGGATAAATAAGATGACAATTTGGTTCACATTTCATTTTCTGAACAAGAATAAACAAGGTTAGTTAGTGTTTAAGCCGACTGCTGTAATGCATTTTTCACCACCAGATGGCGCCTGTGATAGTTGTGATACAGCATTGATAAAAATCTTGAAGTATCATCTACCCATCACTACCCCACACTCGGTCTGAGAATCAAACCACAGACCTTCTCAGCCACCGCACCACCATGTTCTTCAGCTATGTTTGGTCAGCAGGAGAATTAAACCTACATGAACATTTTAGATTTGGCATTAATCTATCTGTATCCCTAAACAACACTACTGTGTCAGAGAAGTAGCAAAGAGTCTTTACGGATGAACAAACACTTGATTGCAATTACTGGAAAGTCTCATCGCACACATGCAGCGATGATGAGACTAACTGAGCACAGACAACTCTCTAATTTGCATGGACGTTTCATATTCAGATAGCTTCAGTCCTGGCAACAGGTCATTCAAAAAGAGTCAATCAAACACATTTAATTGTACTACAGCTACACAGTATTGGCCAACGCGGCGGCACCAGTTTCAAAGTCCATGAAATATCCGTGTGCGGACGGACTGCAATCTCCGAGTGCACGCGCCAACAGCCTCGACACGTTTCCAGGTTGTCTACCTTTGTCTGTTTACATGGATGAGCTGTGTACAAAAATACCTCTAATAATCTCACGCCTCATGGCATCATCAGCAGCACTAATGATAGGTTTTAATGAGCACTGCAGGTTATTGAGCCGTGTATTTCTCGGCTTTCAAAAACTTTTGAAAGGGTGATCTCAGGTGGAAATAACTAGCAAGAGACCTTGGTTCTCCTTATACAGGGAGGATTATAATTGAAGTGCATTTTAAAAGGAACGGTTTTCCTATTTGTAAAACAACCAGTAATAAGTTGACCAGAGAGTACTTTGATATATATTATTTATTAGTTATACTCACTCCAGGGTTATTTTGTTTATCAGCTGAATGCAACAAAGTAGAGTTGTAGTTGCCTTTTTAAACCAGTAATGTTAATTTCAGACTGTTTTGAAAATCTATTCTGAGTGAGAATAAACAAAACTATTTCATTTAGCCATGTGTGAAGCAGTGGGAAGTGAGAAAATGGTGTCTACCTAAAATATATGAGCCACACTTCGTTCTAATTGTGGCCTCATTTGTTAACTTTGTTTGGTGCCTAATTTAGGAAATAAGTCATTATCAATATCGGCAGTGCCAAAGTTTACACCTGAAATAGGACCGGAGGAATAATGAAAGTAAATGAAGGAGTAACACACTCATTCCCTGCCTAATTAAATCCAAATGATAAATGCAATACTTGTGCAAAATTAAAGAGTGGCAAAAGTAATTACAGTTAGACTTTTTAACAAGTGAAGCCACTGTCTCTCGTAGCTACACACTTTTAATTGAAATAATTTAAAGTGATTAATGATAACCCATCACAGGACTGTGCAAAGACAAAGACCTTAAATGAACAAAATAAACCAACAATAAAGGAATAAATATAGTTTCTCAATCTTTCTCAATCAAGGCTGCAGGTGAATAGGGAAAAAATATTTCATTTGAGTGATATAAATTTGAAATGTTAGCTGTATATTATGGACATAAATATGAGAAAAAATGTATAGCCAGTTTTCAGTCATTTTATGTTTCATACAAAAATAAGGCATTTTATGTGTAAAAATGGCCAATATTTTCTGTGACAAAATCTAAATAATGCATAGAGCCATGTTCAAATTCATATTTTCATTTTGTTGATTCATTTTGTTGAATGAATTTAGAATATTTTATATAGATTTGTGGCTCAAAAGTTTGGTATGTAACTCATGCATTTCATAGAATATGAATGAACAAAAACCTTTATTTCACTCATGGTTAGTGGTTTGCGTGAAGCCACTTATTGTCAAAAAACCTGTTTGTTGACACTTTTAAAACTAGAAACTGATCAAATGTGCCTGATCAAAAGTTTACATATTGTGCATCTAGAAACAAACATCATTTTTTTCAGAGAGTCCAATTTTGTCAGAGAGTCCTGAATTTCAGCTGTAGAGAGTTTTTCTTTGCTCTTGAACAATTTGCAGTTATTGAAGGCCATGGAGTATGTATGAGCAACTGATTTCAAAAGAGTGAACTCAGTTCTTTGGCAAAAAACTTTTTTCTTCTTGATGGCACATTTCCTGACTTTTTGCACCCCCCTGTGTGATCCTGTCCTAAGAGCGGTTGTAACAAGTACATTTATCCATCGTGAGATCAATAAAGAACTATCTTATCTCATCTTATTAATGGCTTCACGCAACCACTAACCAATGGGTGGAAAAAACTATTTTGTGTTCATTCAGATTCTATGAAAAATGGCCAAAAGATTAAAATGGTATGTAAACTTAAACGGGTATGTAAACCTTTGGCCACAACTGTGTATCAGGATAGGAATTAAATATTGAAAAATCCCTCTGAACAAGCTTTTAAGATATTGCCATGTACAAGACTGGAAAGTTTGGAGACTGTATGAGCTACTGAAGTGGAGACATTGTAAGGAAAATGCATTTTGCAAAAGTGGCCTTTGAAGTTACAATTTAGAAATGTTGAATCAGTAATAACACCTTATTGAAGCTTTGGCAATGTATTTGTTTCCAGGTGAAAGTCCATATGTTAAGAGAGTAAAGTGGCCCAGAATCTGAAAATTGAATCGCAATGTCTCCCCTGAATGAATGCATTATTTTGTGCAGAGGCTGTTATGCTTTAGCATCGCGACCTAAGATACCCTGTTCACCTCTCATAAGATCTCTGTAACGGGTCAGACATCGGCATCTGAGCGCGGTTTATCGGGCAGTCACGCTTTGGCACTGGCTGACTTCATATCGACATGTGCACAAGGGCTCCAAGTCTCTCTCCATCCATCAGGCCACTTGTAAACACAGCTGAAAGGCGGCAGACAGGCAGGGGAGGAGGAACTGGTGGGTTTTTCACTGCGTAAATTAGGGGGCTCTTAAGAAAGCAAAAAGCAAACAAGTTTATTTGAGCATCAGTCAGTGCAATTGCTTAGAGAAAGTTTTCAGATGCCTGCTTCCACTTGGCAGGCTCAATGGTTCCTGACACATAACGGTGAGAGCCAGCAGAGCAATGGTGGGATGGAGGAGAGAGGTGCTCCAAATGGGGATGTTTTCAAAAAAGCTGCACAGGGCCACAGAAGGACAGATCGCACAAGTAAACATGCAAATATTGGGCGATCACAATATTTCCGTTCTCATGTGCTATGTTTTAGAGTGAAATATAGTGAACTAATAAAAGGTCTTACTAAATAACACTTGCATAACTTGGACTTTTACAATCTGCACTAACAACAACCAACAACGTGACACCAGGCAAAGGATTTGATTGATTTTATGCTACACAGTTGTCCTTCATCATTCAAACTCATTATTTATCCATGCTTGGCACTGGTTAGGACAGCCGTGGCTCCCATCTTGCTGAAAGAATGTGCTGTGTGAGTGAGTCATTGATTGGTAGTGGGCTGAGAGGCCATTGGCGCAGCTAATGCCAGCCATATTTCCATCAGACAGGGCAGCCGATACAGACATTGCTTACCGTGCATCGAGTGGAAAAGTGAAAGAATAATGGCACATCGCATCATACAGTCCCTCCTCGAACCACCACTTTATCATGGTGGAGGGGTTTGAGCACCCGAATGAACCTATAGGACCTATGTTGTCTGGGGCATTATGCTCCTGGTAGAGTCTCCCATGGCAAACAGGTCCTAGGTGATGGGTCAGACCAATTATTTTCATGATTCTCATTGAAGACTATGAATGAACACATGGAATTATGTAGGGTGAAAAAAGGGTGAAAAAACTCAACATATGTTAAAATGTTCATATTTAGCATCCTTTATTTTTGGTATTTTCTCAATGAGCTTCATAAGGTAGTGACCTGAAATGGTTTTCAACAGCGTGTGACAATAAAGTTCACCTTAACCTTAACCTCACTGAGAACATGCCAAAAGTGTGCCAAGCAGTAATCAAAGCAAAAGATGGACATTTTAAAGAATCCATTTCACCTTTTTTTGTTCAAAACATAATTCCATACGTGTTCGTTCATAAATAAATGCCTTCAGTGAGTCTCTGCAATGTAAACTGTCTTGGAACAAAAGAAAAAAACAATACATAAAAGTGTTTCCAAACAGTATGATACAAGTGACCATTATCTTTCACTTTTCCGCTCGATGATGGTAAGCAATGTCTGTAGTCACAGCTGCCATGTCTGATGCAAATGTGGCTGGCATTAGCTGCACCGGTACTGTATGTTAATAACCATTCAAAACCACTATTGTGTTTGCAAAATGTTGAGAATGTTCTGACTACAGCTCAATAAGAATAATTTGCACCACTTTGTAATCCTTGCGATACCCCTCAAATACAGTCAATTACATCAGGTACAGTACATTTTAGCGCACACAGCACAATGCACTTTTAAGATGTGCTTAGACTAAAATCCTCTTGGCAGCATGTTTGAATTCGCTCTGCTCGCAAGAAGCTGCACTGGGAGAAAAACAGTCCTCTATCTACCCTCTGCTTTATCGCACCCCACGATCACTCTGTTTATTTTCTACATTTCTTAGCCCCCCTGTCAACACCTTTTTAATATTAAAAATCCATACGCTTGCCTTCTGGTACATTATCTAGTTTCAAGGTGTCCACTTTTGTGATCCGTGAAATTTCCTTCGCTGCCGGTTGCTATCGGCTGTAAAACGCAGTTGGCCGGGGAAGAAGGAGCAGGGAGTATTCGAGGGTTATCTGACACTCCCCGACACACACACTCTCGCGGTTGGCAGCGGGGCTAGGAGATACTGACTATAGTGGTTATCTCAGACATATCTCCAGACAGTGCTTATCCAAATGTGTGCTTTGGCTTGGCACTGCACACCATCCCATGCCTTTTAGACACTGAAGTCTGGTCAGATGGATTGTGGGTAGGGGTGGAGTAAGTGTAGATGCATTACCGAGGGGAGATGGATGTAGGGCGCGGAATCTAATACAAAAGTGGGCGAGAGAGTGTTTAAGCTGGACCCGATTGGAAAGAGAGAGAGAGGAGAGCGAGGGAGACGGTACAAATGGGAGGAAATGGAGTGATGTGGGTGATGGAGGATTGGACAGTGAGCGTGCGAGCGGGGCTGCGGCGATGATGACCTGTCTGCTTTAAGAGGATCTATGTCAGGAAATTGGCCGCTGACCCCAGACTCGCCGGCAAGTCCTGCAAAACGGTCTCTTATGTAACTTACAACTTTAGTCTGCTACTGCACTCTACAGAAAATCAAAGACTGGTACTTAACTCTGAAGCGATCTGGCGAAACACTTTGACACTGTCTGCTCAACATGCAGGCCCACACGCAACATGCACCCCATCAGGAGCAGCATAATGTTCTTGAACTGCGCCACTCCTACGGCAGACCACGGACACATCAGAGGAGCGGGTCCCTCGAAACCCGATACATCACATTAAAACAAAGTAGAGTGTTTGAGTAGTTAGTACTCCGACCACATAGCAAAAAGGCCATAGGCTCAATTCCATGGACAGATGGGGCTTAACATAATATAGAGCAGTGGTTCTCAAGTCGTATGGTGTCGGGGTCCACCATCGAGCTACAATACCAAGCCGTGACCCAAATTAGAATTGCATTTAGTGAGTTTAGGCTCCACTACAAATGATGCCACGACTCACTTTTGGATCTTGATCCACCACTTGAGAACCACTGGTAAAGAGCGATGTTTTGGTCTTTCTCAGGTATATGTGACAATGGTACAGAATACAGTTTGTATTTCAATAGGTTGCGTTCATGTGACATCACAACAATCAAAAAGAGGTTATAGTTTAAAATTGAGGTGGAGGGCAGCTGAAAATCCCACGGCAGCAACTATGGTAACTGTCAAAATGCTGATTTATTGTCTTAGTTTATTGCTCATTTCTCGCCAATTAACCACATGAAACGAAAAACTGTCACCAAGTTCAATGGGCCTCATTCATGAAACAAACTTTGAATTTGTTCTTAAGGCCCGACTTATGAACATTCACACAATTTGTTCTTAGCTGAGAGTTCTTCTGGAAGAACAAATCCTAAAAACAGTCAGGAGGACTCTCACGCACAGAAAATCTAAAAAATATTTCATTTAAAATATATATTTTTTGAGAGAATGAAAGTGATCAGAGGTGGTATAGACGGGTTTCAAAGTTGACAAACATAGGACACGCGACTGATGTTCGTGCGCATGTGCGGGGCAGAAACCGAATGCTTCCAATATCACACATCAGTTATTCATATCAGATATCAGTTGTTTACATTGGTTACGCTTGAATAATGGCAATGATCAGCCGCTGTCGAGGCTAGAAAATAGTTCAAAGTATGTAGAAAGCTTGTCACCAGAGGAGCGGCCACTTATTTAAGGAAACTTACAGTACAGGCCAACGATTGCAGGACCCAGGCAAAATATGCATAATAATAATATAAATACTGGAATTAACGCTAGTTGGGAGGGTACATGTAGGACCCGCATCATGAGTATGCAGGATAAATCTAGCAGCTAAGGTATTTGTGTTTTAAGTCGGCTAATTTAAATAAATCTGCCAGTGGGACAAGTTTAACTTTGATTAAGAAAAAAACATCTCATCGCACTTAAAATTAGAAAAGAAAGCTACAATTTACATAGACGTTGTTTTTGCAGGCAAACGATTGCAAGAGACATGCAAAATATGTATAACAATATAAGTTATATGAGGGGTGCAGAGTCATATGTAAGACGCAAGATAAATCGAACAGCTAAGGCGTTTTGTTTTTGCATGTAACGCTAACCTCACGGGAATATCCCCTAATCGCCCATCTAATAATAAATATTCTACTTTTCAAGCCTTATTGCAAAGTGTCTGAAAGTACTAAATTTA
>OMNZ01104294.1:0-23347 GCA_900303255.1 Lesueurigobius sanzi | reverse complement strand
TTGACTCCTTGACTTTGACGACTCAAATATACAGCTCTGGAAAAGATTAAAGGACCTATATCGTGCTATTTTAACACTTCCAAAGTGAACTATAGGCATATACTGTATATGACAATATTTTTCCTTTAACACCATGCAGTACTCAGTTTTTATGAAATATAAGTATAAATATCCAACCCGGAAGAAAAGACGCTTGGATCACTGAAGCCCCGCCTCTCCCCGTGTGGATACCGCCCATTTCATGACGTAACTGTAGAACCACTGCAGTGTGGAGCTACTGCCCACGAAACCTTATCAGAATATCATTTATTGTCATTGTCAGTGAAAGGTTTCACAGACTTTCAATCAATACTAAACTGAGTAAACATAGCGAGTGGAGCCTTACGTTACAAGGAGTTGCTGTAATTGTCTTTGGGGACAGAGCAGACCCAGGGCAATAATAAAAATACAGCAAACCACTGCAAAATTATCAGTTTTTCAGATTTTTCAATGTATAAGTATGTGTTTGAGTAAAATAAACATTAGTTTCATTATTTAAACTACTGCCAACTACTGTGCTTGTGTTGGCATTCAACAGACACTAGAATGGATGTTAAACATGTAGAGATGCGGATTTCAGAAAAAAATTAAGTGGTCTCTTAATTTTTTCCAGAGCGTTTATTTATTTTACGAATTCTTTTTACAGAGCAGCACCTTGGGATGCGCTCACTTGCGTAGTCACACAATTCTTACACTCCTTATTGTAAATATTAGGGCATTTATTTGTTTCCAGGTGAAAGTTTATTCATTAAAATTTGAAATTGTAAATAAATTTAGTTTTGCCTGCAGTGTCTCCCCTTAAAACTTTAACTTATAAGAAATGTTCTTGTGCTTCTTTTCCAGACCACACTCCAGTGAACAACGGCGCCCCCTGTAAAAAGCATGAGCTGTACGTCAGCTTCAGCGACTTGGGCTGGAAGGTCAGACACATGTTTTCATCATCTTTATTTCTCCTGCTTTGAAAAAATGTGTTCCTTTTGTATTGTACTTGTAATTGTATATATAATATTTAGATTTGTACATTATTTCATTATTGCATTTCTTTAAAGGTGCATTATGTAACTTGTGGAAAAGTTACATAATGCACCTTGTGTATGTGGAAAAAGAAAAACTTGATATAGAGTTTGGTAATGTGACGTCATATCGCAAAGCATTATGGGATTGGCAGCAGGTTTTTTTCCATAATAAACTAATGGAGGTTTTAAAAGGTAAATTATTGGAGTTATCATTAATATTAAAGCATTCTGACACTACAGTTGTATTTACCAGCAGAGACTCTACTCCTCGACTCTATTCTCCACTTTCTATGATGTTTCTTGCCAATGTTAGTCTGTGGACAACGCTTGCCAGCAGCTGCAAGCATGGCGGGTTTCCATGGAAACATTGGGTTTTCCCGAACTCTATTAGTATGTATTTGACCTTTTTCATGACCCAGTGGCTGTGTGGGTGCAGTGGTCGCTGTGATGGAAAGTAAAGACGCCGAGCTGCACCCACACAACCACAACAAACAACAAGGGTGTTTTTCCACTTAAAGAGTTACATAATGCACCTTTATGCATTTTTTACTAATGAGTAATGTTTTGGGGTCACTACTTTTTGCTTTTACTTTAGTATACTTATTTTAACGTTAACTTCTGATGATACAGCTATAAAGATCTATCCCATGCACAATCAACGTTTAATGTATTCTCTTCTTGTTTCAGGACTGGGTGCTGGCCCCCACCGGGTACTCGGCCTATTACTGTGATGGAGAGTGCTTCTATCCTCTGGGCTCCTGCATGAATGCCACTAACCACGCCCTCATTCAACAAGTGGTCAGTACGGGACACACTGCGGTTCATGTTTGTCAAGTTAACCCCAGCTTCGATAGCTATAAATACTAAGATTCTTCTCTTCCTGTCACAACAGTGTTCATTTCATCAACTAAAATTATAATAAAAACACCAAATTAAGAGAAGTTAAGACTAAGACTGACTAAAATGAACAGATTTTTTGTCAATAAAAACTAAAAATGAAAAGAAGGGATGAACTTCACTGACACACACTAATTTAATTTAAATTCACTGCCAAATGAACAGATCTGTGCTTTGTTCATGTGGGACAATCTCTATGAAGCTATGCAATATGATTAAACTAGACACACCCATGCTATAGTCTGGCTTGTCAGGCTATAATTAAACATGTTTGAATACAATAATATTAATGCTTTAGATTTAGTCGATTCAATATTTTTGTCTAAATTAAAATGTGTTGTCCCTAATAGACGGGTTGCAAAGTTGACAAACATGAGACACGTGACTGGGCGCCATACAGCATGCTTCCAATATCACACATCAGTTATTCAAATTAGATATCAGTTGTCTACATTGGTTACGCTTGAATAATGTGTCAAGGCTAGAAACTAGTTCAGTAGGTAGAAAGCTTGTCACCGGAGGAGCGGCCTGATCACCAAGTTTCTCAAAGTGCTAAATATATGAATGCAGCTCTCTGTACAGGGTGGTTTACAATAAGGCCTAAAAGATTAACAATTATTTTATGTCAAATAGCATTTCCTCGTAAATTAAAATTAATGTTAGATATAAACTGAGCACCACAAATGTGTCCATTCTTGATCTAAACTTGGGACCATTTGGTTTGGGTCTATTAGCTGCTGGGTCAGTAAATACGTCACCCACACAGCTGTGGTGTCGAAATGCTTTTATATGAACGATAACCCCAGTATTTTACTTCATTTGTTTAGTTTATTATAGAAAAACCTGCTGCAAATTCCATATCACATAAAATGGGTCTATGCTACGACAGTAACCCATCCCTTAACTGAAAATAATAAATATATTAACTGTTCTTTTCAATAGTCTTACCTGCCCACATTACTAGTTGGAAAAGTTTATCATTATCTTTGGTGATTTCTTCTGCTTTCTCTGTAATGACCTCGTTTATCGCGCACAAACTGATATTCCTGTCCGTCGTGTGTTGTAGGTTCACCTGCTGAAGCCTAACGAAGTCCCTAAAGCCTGCTGCGCTCCCACCAAACTCAGCCCCATCTCGGTCCTTTTCTACGACGACAACAACAACGTCATCCTCAAAAAGCACAGGAACATGGTCGTCAAAAGCTGTGGATGCCTATAATCAAAACAAACAATACGGACAATTCACTGTGAGGACCAAATGATCAACTTTCACAAAACAAGCCAAGTACGCAAAGGCACGTTAAATACATCAGTTTATTCAAAAGGGTAAAAAAAGTACAGAGAACTCAAATCAGTGGATACTTTGTGTAATAATTGAAACTATAGTTACTACTCAACGGTAATTTCTTCATTAGAACGGGGACTTCATGTTTTAGATCAAGAACATTCAAAAGACAAAACAGTAGGGGCTCGGAATGCAAAATAAAAAGTTGAAATTATATCGACAAAGATGTTTTTTTTGTTTTATTGCAGGTAATGTTGAAGAGGATAATATACATAAGATTTTGCTGAGGTACTGTTGTGAAGCAGCAGTGGAGAGTTATTGAAAAACTAAACCTATATTTGTAAAAGTCAATGAATACTACTTTGTATGATGGCTGGAACTTGATAACAGGGTATAACAGTTCATTCTCAATAAGGAAATGTTCGAGTAAGTGCGCGTTAGTAAACACCGGGTTGAAATGTGCTTTGTGGGTTTTTGAAGTTCTCGTTTCCACCAAGCTGTGGAGACGAGTTCAGTCGAAATTATTGATTTTGGAGCTGGTCCCAAAGCAGTAACTCCCCTTTTATTGTGGAAACGCAAGAAAATAGCAAAAACAGTAACGCAAAATTGTATTTGGACCTCTCTTCATCTGACACACAAGCAAAAGGAACTCTGCCAATTTTGTTTTTCGTTATAAAGGCAAGATAACACAAAAAAAAAAACATTGTATCAAGCATATGTCAGGAATGGTAACGGTAAGGAAAAGGGTTTGCTCCATTTTTGGGGGTAAAAATGACCCCAACGATGAGGAATGCCTTGAAAATGTTAGATAAATGATTTAAGTATTCACTAACGCTTCATAAATGCTCAACAGTGCCAGTTTATTGTGGTGTTTGACTCTACAACTTGGTGGAAACTCCCGATCGACTAACGCATTAAACAAACCCTTGTACATGCTGTGTTATTATTTAGTAGTCAGTCATCAATGTCTGCTTTAGTGGAACCGATCCCCTCTCCCTCGGCGGAACGTAAGGTAGTTGTACATAATAAATATAAAACTGTGGTGGTGCTGCTGCTGCTGGTTGCGTCCCTTTTGCCCCTTTGTTGTTGTGTTTATTTTTGCGCCGACACAGAATCACAAACACACAGCACACGCACGCAACCATCACGAGCTGCAGTTCTTCCCAAGGCCTGCAGGGGTCGCCAGTGTTCAACGTCATCGCTTGGGTCACAAAAGTCATCTGTGGTCATCGTTTTTCTGCAAGACACAAAAAATAATAGTTATCACGAGCGCCACCGTGTATGGAAAACGTAGAAGCTAGGTATGAACGGAATAGTACTTCAGGTATATTTTGTAGAAGTTCTAGTTAGATTGAGAGTAGGGCTGAGCGATGTGGGCAAAAAATCTCATCACAATTTTCTTTAGTTTAAATCACAATCTCGATTTTATCACAATTCCATGTGTATATTGTCTTTTAAAGGCCACTAAAGCCATCTGCTTCTTGGATTTTAAACCTGGTTTAGTCCTGGTTAAGACCTATTTTAGTTTAAGTTTCCGTCCAGAGTTTTGACCTGCTTCCCTCATGGTTTAGTCCTGGTTCAGTTTGTGATATTGTCCAGGTTTAGACCCACTTTTCTCTTGCTTTATTTCTGATTGAGTCCTTGGGTTTAGACCTTGATTTCAGTATCTTCTTTAGGTCTGGTTTACTTCTTGGTTTAGTCCAGATTTGTCTGGTTTAGACCTATTTTCTCCTGGTTTGTTCAGGTTTAATCATTAAAAAAAAAACACACACTGAATCATGGTATGAGAATGTTCCCAAAAAGCAGATCATGGAGATCAGGTCACGATTCAATTTTCATCATCATATAGCCCAGCCCTAGTTGAGAAGTAACAATTGCCAGTTTCTGAATTGACTTGGTTGCCATGGTTTCCGTGTGGATTCTGCCATTTCAAACCAGGAAGGTAGGACAACTCCAGGCGACAGCTCCTCAGTTTTGCATTAAAGTGCTGCCAACAATGAACGGTAGTAAAGTAAAGGAATATACAGCACAAAAACTTACCTCACGATCAGAGCTCCAATCTGAGGTCCGTTTTTGTGTTGTATAGTACTTTTCTTTACTGATGTTCACATTAGCAGCGCTTTAATGTAAAACCAAGCAGCTTTAGCAGGAATTTGTCCCACCGTCCATGTTCTAACTGAAAAATGCACTTGGGAACTATGCAACCAAACTAATTCAGAAACTGGCAATTAGAAGTACTCATTTTCCAATCTAGAGCAGTGAAAACATCTAAAACACTAGTTTATTTATTAAAAAAAGGGCAGTTAACAGTACACAGATGTAACAGGCTGTAACACCTGCTCATTTTTACCTACTTAGTATAGTTTACTTGCGCAACATCACAGGATGCATATATATACACACACGTCAGTAACAGAATGATAGTTATGAACAGCGGAAATGCTGCTCAAAAGGAGTAGGAAGAAGTTAGTGATAACTTATGGTTAGGACCTCATAAGTAATCACTGAGACTAGACACTTAATAAACTGAACCCTTAATGTTCTGAACTGAGTCACAAAGAATAATTTCAGAACTCAGTGCAGACAGTTATTGGCTTCATCATGCTGTGACAACATCTGCATACCCTCTATGCAGGCTGGTGTTCACATTTGTAAAACAAAGCATAACTACAGTTTACTCTCGTTTTAATACTTGATAGTGTAGTTACAGTTTCATTATAAAGCAACAACACAAGCTACGGCTCGTACCTTTCAAGTCCAAGGCCTTTACGCCTGAACGTCTGCCAGCTCCGGAGGCATCGGAGACTTGGGATGTTTGCTCTCAAAGTGTTGTTTGAAGGTTTTTGGGTCAGGCATCTGGGTCTGAAGAAAAAAACATTTGTTAATTAACAAAGTTAGCTTAATGTGGAAAAAACAGAAAACTAGATATCACATATCACTCTAGGGCTGTCACTAACGATTATTTAGGTAATCGATTAATCGGCCGATTATTTTTACGATTAATTGGTTGGCGCAAAAAGGTGCATGGAAAGTGTAATTGTTAAAAGCTTTTTGCACATGAAGCTAAAGTGACACCGTTTGAGGACGTCTTGATGGAGTAAAGTTAAAGCTAATGTTTGTAGGATGCTCTTTGTACAAGTTCCACATGTCATTCCTCATTTGAAAGCTAAGAACCTCTAAAATTCACTCTGGGATTGTAAAAGTGAGAGCGAGAGAGTCCTCTTTCTACTCGGATAAGATTATGATCCAAGATTTGGAACAATCAGAGCAAAAATATTTGCAAAAAAAACTTCTAGAACCAATGCCTTCAGAGTCAACATAGTTTTTTCACAAAATATACAAAATTTTGATGTAATTCTTACTCTGTCTGAGTCTGTATATCCCAGAAACGATTAATCGATGACTAAAACAGTTGACAACTATTTCAATAATCGATTAGTTGACGATTAATCGATTACTTGTTTCAGCCCTATATCACTCCTCTCCAGACAAATCAGAACATAAAGAATTACACAGCCTCTGGACTCTAGTTGAAGTGTAGGAAGTTTCTGTTCAGAAGAACACTCAAACGTCTTAAAAAACAATATTTTAAAGGGGGAAGATAATTTAACAAAGGAGTAAAGCTGAAATTTGATATTTCTCTAAACAGGTATATTCTGTCATCACACCATGTTTTATTGAGTGTGTATCTTAAATTCAATCTGAATATAATGCAACAATGAATCACAAAACAAAACAGCCACACAAGCGATGATATACATTAGATATTACGGGGACAAAACCGTGTGTGTGTGTGTGTGTGTGTGTGTGCACGCTCACCCGGCAGACAGGGCAAGTGTGCACAAGAGCAGCTTTAGCAGCAGTTTTCTGGTCGGCGGCCTGACCCTTCTTCTTCTCTGCTGCTTTTTTGGCGTTTTTCTGCTGGGACTGAATCTTCTGCTGCCCACGAGCCATGGCTCTCAGCTTTCCTGCAGCAACAAATACACATTTGATTAGATTACAATCATGAAAACATGAGTCAGCCTTGTAAACATTAAGATATAGTGTATAACAACTGCAACATGCTACTTGTTTGTTCCTACTGTACTTCTGAGTCAAGCATGTTACAATGTGCTACAACCATGGAATATAAAATGAAAACGAATATATTTCTTACAATGTCCTTACACAGTATGGCATCAAAGCGGAGGAATTATATAAAAGATATTTGTGACACATTGTGTTAACACTGCACAAACGGTCTTTTAAGCACATAAAACTAAGAACACAATATTTTTCATATGCATTTGATCAAATTTCATAACCAGAGTCCGAGAGAGTTGTATGAAACCGTAGCTGTTTGATGAGAAATGAGGAAACCTTAGCATCCACGCCCATATCACAAATGTGCTACGAGTATTATCATGGTGATAACAAGGTTTACCCGATAAACCACGTCAAATAAAATTAGCCTGGAAATGTAGGTCAACAACTGAACATGGTGAAGCTAAGCTGTTCGAGCTAACTGTTTTTATCCTCTCCATCAGAGACCGCTAGCATCAGGAGGACGCCCTGAAGAAACTACACCTCACACACCAGCGTTTTACAACAACCGTATGATCAACTCCAACTACAACTGTGGCTATTTAATGGTTAAAACAAAACACCAACCTGATTTATATTGACAATCACTTTAGATTAGGGCAGAGACCACCGGCGTCGCCTTCATAAACAGCTCAAGCTAAGCTAAAGCTAACACCAGCTACATGTGACATGTGTTTTCAATTTAATCCCGTTGTTTGTGTGTCAACACACTGGAGCTACTCTTTAGTTTATCAAATCATAAAAACACATCTAGATTATACCAAGAAACGCTAATTGTTGGAGGTTTTACACAGATAAATGCCTTTACCTTCGTAGGTCGCTTCTTTTCGGTGGTTTTCTGTTTGAAACAAACAAGTGAGTGAAGAAGGATTTTAGTGTTACACCAGAACAAGGCACATGGAGCGCCACTCAGCGGCCAGGAAGAGTATTACAACTGCCCTGCAGATGAGCGGCGAGGACGTGAGGCCTGGTCATTTTTGTAGTGTTATTCCTCATTTAGATTTATGGCAATCCTTTCTGTCGTTTATGCTTGTTTAGTTTATTTACAGAGAGACGCTAAGAGACATTACTATCTTTATTCTTTATTATTACTATATTTATTATTATTACCTGTTATTTTTCTTCTTGATGGCACTTTTCCTGACTGTATGCCTAAGAGCTGTTGTGACAAGTACATTTCTCCATTGTGAGATCAATAAAGAACAATCTTATCTTAACCTAAATTCAGCCCTACAAGGGGTCTCAAGATGGTGTTTAGATTGATAAGTAGTATCTACTCACTGAAGAGATGGTCAATAGGGGGTCATAGCTACTAAGGCAAAACAACATGCCCTACTCAATAGCAGTTATTACTGTATATTTAATTACATATTAGCATTTGGTCTTTCTACATGAAATTATTTATTTATGTATTCTCTTTCGCTTTGCTTTCCATGCTGATCTGTACCTTTATGTCCAACTTTGTGAAAGTCAGATGCTCAAAAAAGACTAAATGAAAAACACGTTTGGCACTCCATCCACAAAAGGGTTTCCATTTTGGCCCTCTATGGGGAAAAAAAAACTTTTGGCACCCCTGGTTTAAAGGCTGGGATAACATGTTTTCAGTAAATGCATTGTAGCGGACTGTATGTTTGATAGACTTGGGTAAGGTATGACTACTGGCCGTCTTGTAATGCATTGGACTGGGGTGGGGGGGGGTGTTCTGTCCTTTTCTTGACATGTGACTGTTGTTGGGGCCCCTATATATAAGCTAAGCTCTGCTTCTGGGGAGTCCCTTTCACAAAACCTACATAACAAAACCCAAGTGTAAACAATGTGGATTTAACTAGTGTTTGTGAATAAATAAATAAATGAATACATTTCAAAGCAACACAATAGATTAAAAGATATGCAAAAGATACTATATGCTTGACAACATTATATCATACCATTTTGGTTTATAGAATTTATAAATAAATAACAGGCAATGGGGTCACAGTTTCATCACTTTATTCCAGTAAATGAGCCGATATCATACGCACACAGAACAGACAGACACTTGGAGTTTCTCTCTCTGCCTCTTCCTTCAGCCTCATGTGTAAAGACTGAGACCAGAACTTCTAAACAGGATGCTTAAACAAAAAATATATACTGAATATCTGTTTTGCAGTAACAGTCTTCTATGTGTGCTCACTGTACTCCTCCCTCCTGACTGGCATTTTCACAATAGTCTCTTTAAAACCTGAAAATATTCAATACACAATCAACTTTTCTTCTTTTATACCAGTCGCATACAGGAAATACAGTGATTTTAATACTGTGCGGAGTACACTGTGAGCCCTTTCTGTTTTTAAAGTGAACATTTTCCGGCAACTACAGCTTTAGGCGGCGAGCGTTCCGTTCAAGAAATGATGAAATTCTTTGGAGAAGAGGAAGGGAGAGAAAAATATCAACACGTGAAGAGTTGACACTATTTTTTAGCCTTTTTTTTAATTATTTTTTTTACTTTGCTCTATTTACATTCTGTATAGTGAAAAAAAATATTTACAAAAATGCACAAACTAAAAGATTTGAGGTGGGTATAATATTATAAACAATAAAAGTGAAAATAGGGAAATCAAACTTGGTGATATTTACATGTGCGAGAATAATAAATTTAAGACTGGCAGAAAGGTGAGAGGTAAATGGCTTTAAGGAGCGGTCGTTTCGTCAGATTAGCTGCTTTTTTCCCCCCCATGAACAAAGATAGTTTTGGTGTCTTTTCATTGCTTGGCAAAATCTGCAAGCTCTTAGCACCAAAGCCCATCCACGACACCCACAAAAGTAGTAATTTCTATTCATCGGCAGTAACCAACCTGACAAGTAGGGGAGAGAGGAGCGTTTAAAAGGTATCCTCCCATCAAATCTGGTATTATTAATCTCAAATGGAAATTAAAAAAAGCATCAAGGCCTAACGCAGCCCTCGACTTGTATACAAAAAAAGATTAGGAAAACAAAGATGGCGGCAGTCGGTACAATTGTATCAAATATTTATACTACAAACTTTCAAGTGGTCTGTTATCCAGTTATTGTAGGCTGCTCTAGACTAAGACACAAGCTGAAGATTGGAGTTTGGATGTGACCAGACACACACGCAGTTGGACTCCTCGACGAAAGTGGACAGAATACATTCGAGGGCCGCTGAAATTTAGGTCTAGCTGTCCCCAAAAACAAGACGTCGACGAGGCGGTGAAGACATGGTTCAAGGTGTGGTCGCAAAAGTATTACAACAAATGTCTAAACAGCTTCATCTATTCATTATGAGGTTCACTGATGATGAAAGGTCCTTGTAGCAATAAAAAGAGAAAATATCCTAATTTCTGCACACAAAAACAGCATTATTTCAAAATGTAGTCACAATATAGGTGCACAATAACCCATTTCATCTCTATGGCTACAGCAAAGGCTCATTGAAAACAATGAAATAAACACGTACTGTAGAACATTTTGACAAACACCAAATGCCCTTTGTCTAAGTACAGAGTTGCTGCTGTTTTACTGGTCGAGTTGATCACTTTCACATGAAGTTTTACAAACGTCAATTAATATTTTCCTAAAAATACCAGGACAACGATCTCAGTGCTAATATTTTGTTCACCGACGACGGCAACGAAGCTTATTCTGGTTCGGATTCTGATGCCCCGTCTGACATCCTTTACAGATTTTTTCTCTGACCATAGATAACGACAAATACTTTGGACAAAATCAGGATTTGTTGGTCCACTTTAAAATCTTGCATAAAACAGCCACAGGGACGTGAAAAAATATAATTTTCTCCCCAAATAAGCCACATCTGTCTCCTCACACAGACAGCGTTCCACCTTATATGTCATTTTAAAAGAAAATACTTTCACCACTGAGAGAATCAAGGCTTAGAACATTAAAAGAAAGACTTGTACCATTTCGAGATTCCATAAATAACGCCTCGCCACTTATACGTTCCCAAACGATTTGCTGCCAGATGCAATACGATTTTTGCAAGTCGTTGCTGATATTAGTATTAACATGTTTGTGTTAGTCTAGGGTTAAGCAGGTAATAAGCTTTCTGCCCTAAGTTTCACCTATGAGCTTCGCAGACCTGCTACAAGTTGCCAGCAAGCCAGACTAAACATATTTCTATCAGCTTCAGTCTACATGTAGGTACATATTGTTATAGCTTGTTTGCATTAAAACTTGACAAATACTGCTTACCGTTGGTTTATGTGTTACTGAATTACCTAGTGTCGTGTCTGTCAGTCTGAAAAATGTAGAAAAGAAGGAATGTGCCAGTAATAAAATCGCATATCAATAGCCTTAAAAACTATGCATCGAGGTACACGGATTATATATTGGTGGTTGTCCGCTGAATCCAGTTTAAAGTGGACATATCTTGCATAAATATGGCATGTGGGCACTGCAGCGTTAATATTTGACTACAAGTACTGTGTAATTTTTAGTGTAAAAGTTTTAATAGAGCGCCCTCCGCTGGTAGGAGGTGGAATTACATCGAACAAAGCTGCTCGGAAAGTGAACTTTAAAAATATGGAGGACACTTCCAGATTAAAACTATTACACAACAAAATCTAGAAATTTGAGATGCTTCTGCAGTAGAAGAAGAAATTACCAAAGTAAATAAGATTTCTCAAAACGGCGTGATACAAGAATTTTATTTTTTTTGATGGGAATTGATAAGATTTTATTGATGCCATCAATAATTTTGATTTGATTCTTTATGGATTCTCTTATCGATGCCTGATTTGTCTGTGTGTTGTGGGAAAAGCAAGGAATGCATTTGATAAAGTTTATCAAAAACAGAAACTGCTCTATTTTTTCAAGAAAAATGATTTCTTAAAGTTCACCAAAATACTGTGGCTCCTGATGGGACAAAAGTTAAGTTTCCCCCCAAAAATGCAATGTTGTATATTAATACATACAATATTTTCCCAGGTTTGAGGTTTATTTCACTTCCTTATAGACCCTTTCGCTGCTTACATCATCAGTGACATCATCTGGAGGCATAAAGTGAGCAAGAGAAATAAGAAGTGATTATAAGTGTAAAACTACTCGACCTTAAGGAGAAAGAACAAGAGAAACGACATTTGAGAGGATAAAATAATGTTTTCTCTGATATTTCCAACAACAGTTAGACATTTGTTTATCGTTACACTGCATTACCACCTTTGAGTTACTACGTGAAAGTTTCGTCTTGTCTTTGTATTTTATACTTGTAAATGTGTACATATTCTCAGATATGTATATTCCAGAGTACCTATAACCGGATTTCTTTCTTTATTCTATCCTCACATTTATTATTTTGTTGTTGGTATTTTCACACTTATTTTAGGATTGTTATTTTAAAATTGTTATTTTTATTGTAAGATTACTATTTGAGCTACTGTGACAACGCAAATCCCCTTGTGGAGCAATAAAGTCTGTCTAAGTCTAAGTTTTGTAAAATAAAGCCACGTTTTAGGCGCTTCTTCCTCCATGTTTGTTTTCTTTCTTCAACTCAACTCTGAGAATTACGCCATGACGAACGCACTAGCTCTGCGGCCGCGCTATGGCGTCCGAATAGGGGGGGGGGGGTGATAATGAAGTAGACATACGGTTCCGATGCTTTGGTCCAACAGAACCAGGTCTACTTGTAGATTCCCATCCCTAATATACCCTGAAAATGTCTCGCCACAATCCATCTTGGAGTGCGGGTTAGCAAAATACAACTCCAGGTCTGTTTATGGTAACGAGATGTTACACAACATGCTTAACAAAGTTGATTTTGCAAGATATGTCCACTTGAAAATGAGCAACCAATTAGTTGTGGGGTAAGTTCATTTCATCATAATTCTTTAAAAGTGATTTAGTTCTCTGAAAAGCTAAAGCATCTCTCGTCCAGCCACAAAACTGATCAACAGGGGAAATTTAGGAAGTGTCTGCCCTGAGATGGAAGGCGTTTACCCTGATCTCCAACTTGGGGCGAATTGTGTTCAGGCAGTGCACAGCCCAACCTCCGACAACAACGAAACAACAGGGTTTAAGAAAACGAAAAGAACAAATAAAAACTTTAAAAATATAATCTGAAAAGCTTATAAGCACCATGTTTGGAGATCCCATGATGCCATTTTCAAGTCAAAAATAAATAAGACATGATAAAACTTAAAAGATTAAAAAGAGTCTATATAAGAAGAGGACCAGCCCCTGAACCTTCACATCCCTCTGAGGTAAAAACGTGAGAGCGCCCCCTGCCGTCGGGAGAGCTCAATGGCGTTCACGGAAAAGATGAGAGGGGACCAACAGAAGAGGGGAGCAGCGCGGGCCGGGACAGAGGAGTGAGTGAGTGTGTGTCTGAGAGAGAGAGAGAAAGAGAGAGGAGCAGAGAGAGGGAGAAAGAGAGAGAGAGCGAGAGGAGGGAGGGGCTTCAGATGCTGTTCAGAGACCCCTGGACCGAGCTGTGCTGAGACGAGTCCGAACCACTGCCGTCTGGAAGAGGAAAGACACAGGGCAATAAAGTTAATGTCAACAACATATTTAAGTTTAGGGTTAGTCTTTTGATGAAAATGTAATTTAGTTTTAGTCAAGATTCAGTCAGTTAGTCTTCTTCTTAGTTTTAGTCCATTTCAATCAATCAATGTATTTTTGTACAGCCCAATATCATGAATAGAGTCACCTCACTATTATATTATGAGGCAGACCGGAAGGGCGCCGAGGGGAAGAGGATACAGTGAATTTCTAAATAAAAATCACACTTGGGACAAACTGACGGTAATGGCTAATATTGAAAAAAAGTACATGAGAGACACATGCGGTCATGTCGCCATCACGGAGGAGCTTACAGGGGATATTTGTGCTTCAATTTTGAAGTATTTGGATTGCTGGATATGGCTGTATTTGGATTTTAAGGATTTCTGAGGGCAGCAGCAGAAAGAGGAGTGGGCTACTGGAATTCTGACAGTCAATGGTGAGTTTTATCTGCGTTTGTTTAGCTATACATGCTCTGTTTACTAGTTCTTCTATTTGTTGTTATCGCGTGAAACCCTGTGAATTCATGGGTTTGAGCGAGCTCCGCCAGCTCTGCGCAGTGCGGTGCAGCATCTGTCGCCAAGAAATGGACTCCGTGTGAGTGGAAGTTTGAGGAAAACGGAGACTGGATCAGGACCGAACCTGGACAGAAGTCAGTTAACGCTAAAGCTTGTGTTTACATAGTGATGTGTTGCTAGGATGTGTGATTGGACGATGACCGTTTAGGGGCGGGGCTCAGCAACAGGTCAATTGTGCTCTACAAATAAATTTGCCTTGCCCTGGTTAACCCCCCATCCTTAGACCCTCCATTCGCAGCAAAAAACCCATGTAAATTTCAACTTTAAATGTATATCATTTTGAAACATGATATTCTCCGTTTCATGGAGCTTCTCCCACATGAAAAAAACACAGACCCGTTTCTTTGACACTGAATTTCAATGATATGAGGCTCTTTCAAACTGTCACTGAAGCGAAAACATGTTTTTCTTTAGTCCCTTCTTTTCATCTTTTTTTGTTGACAAAAATACCTGGACATTTTTGTAATAGTTTTGTCGTTTTAAGCTACTTTTCCAATTTTAGTCAGTCAAAACATTACTTTGACTAAAACTATGATGAAATATTTTTAGTCGTCAAAATAAACACAGGGGCAACATGATTAAAGAAATTCACTTCCATCGTAATAAAGATGGTGCTTTGTGGAGTGTTAACATGTATTTTTTAGTAGGTACTTTAATGTATTCTTTAGTAAGTACTTATTAGGGACAACAAAGCATTATGTGGAATTAAATTAGGCCTAAGTGAAAACACTAGACTTGACAACGCAAAAGCCTCATCATGACAGTAATGAGAATGCAATTTTCATTACAGTTAGATTAATTGCATAGCCTTTTCTCTACATATATGGTATTGTATATGAAGTTATCAGGAACGTGTCTGAACAAAAATACATCACTGGTCTCATTAACAGTCCATAAGTGTGCGTACCGTGGGCGGATGCAACTGTGTGAGAGCGAGCGTGAGGAGGAATGAGCGTCGAGTTCAGCTGAGGTTGGATTGAGAGCTCTGAAAACAAAAACATAGATATACTTTAATATTCAAATTCTGTAAACTTTGACTAGAAAACAAATCGATATTTTGCCCTCTACAGCAGGGCTTTGTCAACAACTTCCAACACAACGCATATACACATACAGGCTCCACGATATGAATCTCTAGTGTGTCCCACCAGAGTCCCGGTAGTTTACCTGCAGTGCTGAAGTTGAACAGCGGGGGCAGCTCACGGCCGCTTGGCAGTCGAGTGTTGGGTTGGCGCAGTTCGTCGAAGAAGGTGTGAGAACAGGCCTCTAACGGTGAGAGGCGCGAGGCCGGAGTGTACTCCAGCAGGCGAGAGCAGAGAGCGATGGCCTCGGGGGGAGTGCGCGGCTTAAACACCTGCAACACAAGGACGTCAGGAGTCCATCGCTCCAACAAAACACCGGACAACATTTGTTCAGGGTTCCCACTCGTTACTTGTAATTATTTTCCAGGGAATTTCCAGGATTTCCCATGACATTTGAAAGTGCAAAAATACATAAAAACATTATCATTACGTATTTCGCGTTCCTCTCTGCCCTCCTCACTCACCAGCACCCCCTGTGGATGTGATTTAATAATGGATAAAGCCTGTAGCTTTCTGGCCTGAAGAGATTTGAGCTTAGAATGTAAAGCATATGTTTTATCGGGAACATGGTCAAATGGGGGGTTCGGGGGTCCTCCCCTGGGGAAATTTTTAAATAGATAATTCTTTCCTGTATTCTGGAGCAGAATGAACTCATTTTGTGTGGGCAAAGGATCGTTTACATTTATTTTAAACAGAAAAGCAAAAGGGAGGAGGAATATTTTCAGGAACAAAATATGTTTTTCCAGGGTGTTTGACTTTTTTTTTTGCCATTTTCCATGTGTTTCCCATGACTAGAAAAAGGTAGGTAATATTCCAGGTTTCCAGGTAGAATGGGAACCCAGTTGTTACTCACCTTGGTCCATGGATGAGCTTTGATCTGAGGGAACTTGAATTCTGTGTAGTTTGGGTTCATTTCACGGATCTGTTCCCGGGTTGGCGTCCCTAGCACCTGAAGAAAGACAGAACACGTTATAGAAGACGTGGCCTGATCTAAAATACGTCTCCCTCCTTGGCGCTGGCAGACCTTGATGATCTCCACGAGCTGGTCCACACCGCTGTCCCCGGGGAAGATGGGCTGTCCCAGCAGCAGCTCAGCGAGGACGCAGCCGGCCGACCAGATGTCGATGTTGGCCGTGTAGTCGGTGGCTCCAAAGATGAGCTCAGGGGCCCGGTAGTAACGCGAGCAGATGTACGACACGTTAGGCTCACCACGCACCAGCTGCTTAGCACTGAGGGGACAGAGGAAGTGTTACCACCCACTGAGGGGACAGAGGAAGTGTTACCACTCACTGAGGGGACAGAGGAAGTGTCCCCTTAGTGAGTCTATGCTCTGACCAATCAGAGGCTTTGGGGGGCACCAAAAGTCACATGACAAACAAATGAATAGACGACGGGAGACATATCTCCGCGAGTAAATGTCAGACTTTTTTTTGCATTGGGAAGAGGAGGATGGGGGCTTTAAAATGAGGCGAGCCATGTCCTTCCAGGCCTCCAGGAAGCGTGTAAAGTCAAGTGTCAAAAAGTGCTAAGTTAGCATTTTCCAAAACTGCTAACTTTGCACTTTGACAGCGCACCACGATGATGTCATCATCAGCCACGTGCAGATGTGTACAGGTGAGTTCAGGCCAGCAGGGGGCAGGTGTGAGGGCTCAGAGACCCTCCCCAAAGTGAATATACTTGATATATTTGTACTTTTATAATTGTCCATCTTTTGCATTGTTTTTATAAAAAAAATACAATCAAACAAATAATAATAATAAAGCCCTAATATAAATAATGTAAAATACTGTATTTTTCTACAAATTATACTTGAATAAGCAAAACATTATTACATTATGATCAACAAAACTCAACGTTTTTGTGCATTTTTAGCAGATAAATATTTTTAAAATGTTCCCCAGAAAAGACTGGCGACCCACTAAAAATTATTCAGCGTCCCACACTTTTGAGTCCTGACCCACCAGTTGAGAACCACGGATGTAGAACACAACAACTCCGACTTGTCATGAATGAAAAAATTACACTTGTGACCATCTGGAACATGCATTCTTCAGGTTATTACTTCAGGTAATTGATAAATCCTGACCTGCCGAAGTCGCAGAGCTTGAGGATGGCCGTCTCTGGGTCCACGAGCAGGTTCTGGGGCTTGATGTCTCGGTGGCACACACCTTGAGAGTGGATATACGCCAGGCTGCGGAACAACTGGTACATGTACACCTGAGGAGAGGCAGGAGAGCCTTCAATATTTATTTATTTTTTTTTCCCCATAGTTTATTATTTATCTTATTTTTATCTATATGTTATGTTTCATGTTGCACGAGTACATCAAAGAAAATTCTCAGTCTGTGAAACCTTCATTGACAATGGCAATAAACTCTATTCTGAACAGCCAACATTTATCACACAGGAAACGCAGGAGTTTAACTTTCTTTAGACGTTTAAACAGCCTCAGGAAATACGTGGCTCTAAAGGACGAGGCTGGTGACTATGAGGAAACGGTTACCTTCACATAAATGATGGGGATGATGCTCTTGGCCTTGTTAAACTGCCGCGCCACTCGGTAAACCGTCTCAGGGACAAAGTCCAGCACAAGATTGAGGTACACTTCATCCTTCTGCAACAAAAGCATTTACAGCCTTTTCAGCAACCAACACACAAAAGCCTCCCTCGTCACTATGAAAACATTTGAAGAGGAACTGCATCATCATTGTCTGGTTCAATCCTTTTCCAGCAAAATAAATACCTTTTCTCCGCTGGAGTAAAAGAAGTAACGTAGTCTGACAATGTTGCAGTGATCGAGTTTCCTCATGATCTGTAGTTCTCGATTCTACAAAGACATAAACAGGATTTAGACAGGTAGCGGCAAGTCAAATGTAATGCTTTTTAATAGCATTTTAATGCCCAAATACTACATTTTTAATACTACAAACACCACAAATCAGAACATATTTGATATTAATTTCCAGATTCAATAGAAAATTTGATACAACGGACAACTTTTGAACTTTTGACCAGAAATACAGTTTGATTTCTGGCAAAACTCCAGTCTAGACCCTAATTTGGTGTTTTTGAGTTGAGCTGTAAAATTAGTTGTCATTATTATATACAGTAGTCATTATTTTCCAAGAACTTGAATTTTTTACTTTTAATGCTTTTTAATGCCCCACAGAAACCCTGATAAATGAGTGGCATCATGTGAAAAGAGCCAGTTACAAAATGAATCACTAAGAATATTGTACATTTGTTTACCTTAAACCTTTTATCTTGTAAAACCTTTTTGATTGCAACCATCTCCTGGCTGTCGATGAGCCGAGCTTGATACACAACGCCAAAGGAGCCATTGCCGATCACCTGCAGGGATTTAACAGATTTACAAATAAAATAAGACCACAAATAGTTTGCCAACACATCTACATCTCTGACAGCATCTCTAAATGTTTAGCAGCCATTCCATTGTAGTGTCTGCTGAATTCCAACATAAGCTCACCTCATTCTACTGAACGAGGTATTGAAACCAATTTATTATACTCAAAGACATACCTACAGTATAAATAGTAATCAGAAAAAAACAGATAACTTTGCAGTGGTCTCTTGATTATTTCCAGAGCTGTGTATCTCTTCTGTCTCATCTGTGACAGAAAGATTAGAAAAAGAAAACGGATCATTCATAGCTGTTGGTTTGGAGTCCAGTCATCTTTAGAAGTAAATCCAGATTGACAGCTCCAGGTCTTATATTTATTTCTGTTGCGTATTGCATTAGGACATAAGCAGTCATTAGACACAAACACGCCTCTCATTCTTGCTGCATCTGTCCCAGGACACAGTGAAGGTGCCACGCTGATCTGCTCCAACACTGGACTTCATAGGAATAAACTTAATAAACTTGACGCGATTCTTAAATTGAACATGACAGGACTCGGTTTGTTCGTGAGGAGACTCTGGCACAGATCTGTCGAGACGCGAGACCGAAACTGGGCCACAGACAGAGCCTTGGCAGCAGTCAAATTAGGCACCTGCCACAATAATTGGAGCTCATCAATGGAGCCGTCTATACTCCACTCGAAGTTTGAGAGTAAAAGCTGGTCACTGCAGCAGCTAAGCTTATTGTAGGTGTTAATAATCACCTTGATGTCGGTGTAGGACACTTCCTGTGGACGGTCTGGGCCCTGTCCCGGAGTGGCCACAACTGTCGTCACTTTCCCACTGTCTCCTGGAACACAGAGGACAAAATATTAATTTATAAATAACCAGGGCTTTCTATATTACCTAAAGAAGTGATGCAAAAAAAAAGACATTTTGTAATTAATAAAATGGAAAAAAAACTCCTTGACAGACTATTTTATTCCTCTCAATTATTGGAAAATAATCTTCGTTGTGATCCTAATATTTATTTTTACACATATTTTCAGAAAAAAAAAACATAGATAATGAATCTCGATTTACTTCAATAAAATTATTTTTCTCATTTTGAGAGCAAAAACCTTATTCCACTGCTAAATGTCAAAAAATAAGGTAATAATTTGAGTCACTTTAACTTCAAAACTATGAAAATGTCTTTTTTTGTTACAGTGTAAATAATAATGATAAATATTTGGAAAGAGTTCCCTTAGAAAGTCTCATGACCCACTGAAAACGCTTCTGCGACCCACACTTGGGTCCTGCCCCACCAGTTGAGAACCACTGACCTAAAAAAACCTGCATAATTTACCATTGTTTAATAAAGGACCATGCAATTTTATAAAATACAATATATGTTCAGTGCTTTGAGACTCACTGTGTGTGTAAAAAGCGCTCTACAAATAAATATTGATTGATTGATTGAATATGATTCAGTAAAAATACCTAGGGCTGCAGCTATCGCTTATTTTAGTAATCGATTAATCTATTGACTATTTACATTGATTAATCAGATAAGTATTTTACTTGTAAAAACACAATTTGATGTCAGATTTCAAAACAAACAGGGACAAACTATTCTTAACATTTCAAACAGACACTGATTGGTTTGTGCCTGAGAACCAAAATAATAAATGTTAAACATTAATAACTCACATCATGGACATATCCTAATAAACTAAAATCTAGAATATGAAGATGATCACTCAATACACTTCTACAGTAGAGCCCCTGACATTTTGGGAAAAAGTTCAGAAATTCAAAAATTGCCATTTTAGCAGCCTATAAATCCAAAGTTTTACAATCTAGCACATTTTTGATGATTGTTCCTGGAAATATTTGTAGTAGACATGGCACAGACCACATTTTAGCCCTCTACATGTTTCCATTGCTGAGCTACAGCTCTTTAAAAATGCACATACAGTAAGTGCAAAAATCACCCGCAAACAGAAAAGGTGGTTACAAACCCCCCCCCCACCCAAAAAAACTATTGGGAGTTAAAGCAAATAATTTTGCATGTGTTCATTACACGTGTAGGAACTAAAAAAAAACTATTTCATCCAGATCTGAGAGGGTCACCTGGGAGGCTGTGGGTGAAACTACATGGAATGACCCTATTAGTTTGGACATGTTTATAATCTGTGGGAAAAACATTTACCCAACCTTTAAAGACAGGGGTTTTCGTTAAACATACTAACTTTTATTGTAATTCTGGAGTGGAAATCAGACAATTCTGTCAAACGATTAATCCATACTAAAATACTTGACGATTATTTTAATAATCGATGAGTCGTTTCAGCTCTAATATCTAATTATTCATATTATAGTATACTTCCCTGATCTGTCTTTATGCTAAAAAAAAAAACATTACTACAATGAAAGGACAACACACAGTCATTCTCAACAACTATAGCAGACACTGGCACAGTTCATAGAGCAGCTTTCAAATTATTTGAAACAAACTGAAATCTTGGTTTGATAAGATAGATTTCTAAATGTGGCCTGTTTTAACCATGTCTGAATGGAAAGCAACCATTCACCATTTGACGTACTTTCATTTTGAAAGTGTTATATATTTTTTATTGGTTTTGGTCGGTGGATTGCTCGGTCTGGAGCACACTCTTAACTCGCCTGCAGCAACGTAAGGAAAAGAAGAGCCGTTAAGTGAAACCCAGCCAGGCTAACATGACCCCGCTGTGTCCAGTGGCTCGTCCCGTACTGGTCGCCTGAATATTTAGGTTAATAGCTCCTCGCTCGAGTCAAGCCCACGGCCTCAGAGGGAGACGGCACAGTTCACGCTGAAGACACCGTGTCTAAACTGGAGGGAGCCCCGAAATAGGACATTTTCACGGATACGGTTTACCTGGTCCACAGTCTGCACTGGTGTCGCACATGGCATCTAGTTGCAATTATTCAGGCTGTAAAACATCCACCACATACACATTTAGATGATGTGGTATATTATTATTAAGGCCTGTAATTTAGACGAATTTAAACTAACCACTCCAAGAACTAGCATCATCATCAGGACCCAGCCTTAAAGGGACTGGAACCGTTGAGTCAGCCTCTCAAACAATAAAGACAGGTCACCTCCACGGGACGTCCCACATGAACAACCGTAAACTGACTCATAATGGAGCCTCAGAGACACTGCTGCTGCTGTGGTCAGGACAATTCAGCATTCTCTCTCTGGAATCGTTGCATATTTTGTTTACCTCAAAGCAGTGGTGGAAAGTAACAAAGTAAAAAGTACAAATTATAGGTACTTTTACTTAAGTAAATTTTATAATGGATACTTTTTACCTTTACTTCACTACATTTTAGAGCCTGTATCTGTACTTTCTACTCCACTACATTTTTAAGTTGGGTTAAAAGTAAAAGTATTTTATTTTCAAAGTAGGGCCCGACCGATATGGATTTTTGGAGTCCGATACCGATATAAGGACAGTATAGACCTTTCTCGGTCATGTGACTTGGAATGGAATGCCGGCCTGTTGGTTGGCATTCCGCTGATTTCCTCCACCTGCTGCATGTCATTAGCTGTTCTTTACAATGGTGTTACTGGTCTTGACGCTCTCCAAGACGGTTCAGCACTTGAGTGGTCAGGTCAGACAACGATATCTGAACAAATGCTCGTTTGTCGGAGCTCAGGACCCGTCATGTGACTTTTACTGCCCACAAGACTCTGATTGGTCAGAGCATAGAGATATAGCATGTTTTGATTTGAATTGCTTGCAGCAACCCATTGTTGTGGCTGCCCCCTAGTGGCTGGAGTGAGCATTATGGTTGTTTATTTAAACATCCATAACTCCTGAGAGGAATGGGCTAGAGACTTGCTTTTTCTTTTGACATGTTCAGAAATGTGTGCTCTATAAGTTAAGGGCCAGGTGAAATCATCTCGCAGGCCAAGATGGAGAAAAAAAAAAAAAAATTTCGTCCGATAATCACGGGCGGTATCGGCCGATAACCGATACCGCCCGTGACCCCCATATCGGCCGATAATATCGGACGGGCCCGATTTCAAAGTGACCTCCTACGAACTGGTTTTGTCCCAGTTTAGACCTGGGTTAGTCCTGATTTAGACCCGTTTTAGTCCTGGCTTAGTCCTGATTTAGACCTGGTTTAGTCCTGATTTAGTCCTGATTTAGACCTGTATTAGTCTTTATTTAGACCTGGTTTAGTCCTGATTTAGATCTGGTTTAGTCCAGATTTAGTCCTGGTTTACTATGCCACATTGAATTCTTCAAAAATACTTTTACTTTTTACTCATGAAGTACATTTTACAGTGGATACTTTTATACTTTTACTTAAGTAGAAATTTAATTTGATACTTGTACTATTACTTAAGTAAATTCTTGGTCCTGTATCTGCAGTTTTACTTAAGAATATTGAGTACTTCTTCCACCACTGCCTCAAAGTAACTTCAGAAAATGTGATTTTATATTTAACAATATGGACAAA
>OMNZ01104293.1:9473-25637 GCA_900303255.1 Lesueurigobius sanzi | reverse complement strand
GTGCTCCGTGAGATGTTCAAATCTTGGGAAATCTTTGTATAACTTTACACGGCTTTAAACTTCTCCACAACTTTATCCCTGACCTCTCTGGTGTGCTGTTTGGCCTTCATGATGTTGTTTAGTGACCAATCAGTTGTTTAGTACACTCAGACCATAGCTCTGAGGCCCTCACAGAACAGCTGTAATTGTACTGAGAGTAGATTACACACAGGTGGCCTCTATTTAATCATTAGGGCAAGGTGTGAACATTCAGCAGTCATTAGGGATGGTTTAAAGGCAATTTAATGCACTCAGAAAAAGCTGTATGAATACTTGTGCACACCCCACTTTTCACTTTTCTATTTTTAAAATAATAACAAAATCATGTATCATTTTGCTTTCACTTCACAGTTGTCCGTTACTTGTGTGTGAACTTTCAGTAAAAAATTCAAAATAAAATCTTTATGTTTATGGTTGTAAACCTGACAAAATCTGCAAAAGTTCAAGGTGTATTAGTACTTTCGAGAGGCACTGTATATATACATATAATTAGACTATGAATTTTGTGCACATTGACTCGTTGGTCAGTAATTCAATGGTGTTTGTATATTAAAAAATTATAAGTTACCATCTGTCTCCTGTATAAACACTTGGGAGCACCAAAAAGTCTGTTTGGCTTCAGTTAACTTGGCTGAGTTAGATTTGTGAGCTTATTCAAACATTTAATTTTTCTTTTTATGCTTTGTCCAGTGATATAGTCTCACAGCTGCAAATGTAATGCAACTTGGATAAACAGACAATTTAAAGCCAGATATTTTGGCACATCTGAGCAACTCTATCTATCTTTGAGTTGAGGACTTTGGGTGGGATTCCATATTGTCAGTGTGCGTTGGCTCACCTGTCGATGCTCAGAGCACACAGACTCAGGACTGTGATTCCCACTGAGGCCTTCTGCACAAATGGCACCAGTTTACACAGAGTCACGCCGAACGGCCAGTCCTCTGCCAGCAGCTGTGGACCGAGAGCCATATCGGTTAGATCTTTTATAATTATCAAATCACAAAAGAAAATGTTAAATCACACGAGTAGAAGTGAAAGCACAAACAAACCTTCATCTGTCTGATTTTGGGGAGGCAACTGTAAATGATTGGCCTCCTGGTCCACATCTTTTTACCCATTGATTTGATCTTACACTAAATGCTCTCCCTGACTTCCCTTTTGCATCAAATTTGTATTGATACATTGTTCATGGGCTTGTGACAAATCGGGACTAAACTGGGGGTGTTTTGCCTTGGTCTGATTTGGGCGCATCCACGTCATCACTCGCTGCCAAAGTGCTGTTCCAATGTTCATGTCTTCCAGAGGCATGTGTCCTCCGTTTGGTTAGCATGTGGCTAATTTCCCAAGGATACATCTGTGTAGCCTTTATGGCCTGGCACCAGCCAAAATCACCCATAATGTACCACAGTTATGGTAAGAAAGAAAGAAAAAAAGGAAAGAAAAGAAAGGAAAAGAGGGGCTGGCTCATGTGACTTGTAAAAGCGCTCAAGTCACAATTTGTAAGGCAACAATTATGCTACAAGGCAGGACACTTGGCTTGGATCTTGCGAGGAAGTGCCTCCAAAGTCACATCCCTCAAAGGCGAGGCAAGATACCTGATCTCAAATGGCTGAATAGCTCTAAAGTGGACAAATCTATGTCTAAACTGGGTGTAATCCATGTCTAAACCTGAATTTAACCCAATTTTAATGCATTACTAAAGCGTAAATGAAATTAGCTCCAAATGAATGAAGTCTAAAATTGTAGATCCTGAGAACCACCTGAAGTTCCACCACATTGTACACTGCTGTTCTGTAATATATAAATATACTATTCCTGCTATTTCCACTTCTACTTGATAAAAAGTCACCCCAAACTCTCAATGTATTGTGTTAAAGTAAGTTCTCATTCTACAACCCATAAGTAAAAGTACTGTAGCTTAGTTTGAGATGATTCACTTATGTCACAGTACTATATATATCACATTATATAAGGGTTGATACTAGAGGTGGGAAATATATTGTCTACAAGATACAGTTGTGCTCAAAAGTTTCATAGAAGATGAATGATAGCACAAAAACCTTTATTTCACTCATGGTTAGTGGTTGCATGAAGCCATTTATTGTCAAAAAACCTGTTTGTTTCCACTTTTCAACTTGAAACTAGCCAAATGTCCCTGATCAAAAGTTTACAGATTGTGCATCTTGAAACAAACATACATTTTGTCGGAGAGTCCTGTATTTCAGCTGAAGTGAGTTTTTCTTTGCTCCTGAACCATTTTCCTGGCAGTTGAAGGTCATGTAAACATTAGATCAGGGGCATTTGAGTAGTTTGTTTCATTATGATTTCAAAGGAGCAAATTCCATTCTTTGGCAATAAATGACTTTGCACAACCACTAACCATGAGTGGAAAAAAGATTTATGTGTTATCATTCATATTCTATGAAAAATGGACAAAAGATTAAAAGGGTATGCAAACTGTAATATCAAAATTGTTATTTGGAAATACTGTATATGCTAATTTACAATATTGAGTATATCTCCAATGTAAAAAAATACTGGATGTGTCTCTCAAAATATAGTTGATACGATTCTTTGTGTGATGTCACTGTAATGCGACACAGTATTGAGATTCAGAATTATTACATTGCAAGACTTTACCCTCGAAAAGAAAGCACAAGGTAAGTTTCCAAAAGTTTTAGACCAAATGTTAGTCTGACATATTTCGAAAAGACCAGTTTTGTTATCAGCTGTGAAAGCCAGCAATGAAACCTCTGCAGCCTCATTAATATGCATGATCCCTATAAAGTATTGCAATATCAGATGCAATACAATCTCATATAAAGCTTCACCAGATTTTTTTTTACTTTTGTTTCCAAGATGTAGTGAGAGAAAGGTGCTGCCTCACATGCGGGGCCTGTATCTCTTTATACCACGGACTCTCCCCTGTCTTTGCTCTGGTATGCACTCCACGACCTGTTGTTTTCTCTTGCTTGCCCCCTCGGTCAAAAATACAAACACTCCGGGCCGCTCTTTCTCTCGCGCACATTGGATGACCCCTTCAGACATAACATACCAGAACCTAAGAGGATACAGACGGATCAAAACCAGTGACCTAGTAAGTGGTGGGAAGCTTTCCTTTTTAGGGTGTGTTCCCGAGTGGAGATTTAATTTGTAATGGTCAACTTTGAGTGACTGTTCCGTCAAGATTTTTAATTTCATGTTTTGGCAATCAAGCAGAGAAATGTTGGGAATGCTTTGTAAGATACTCCGGCTTTTCTTTGTGGACTGTTTAGTCTACTGCAAGTTTGATTATAATTTGCGTCATCCCTTTTAGCATATTGGGAATATTGAAGTATTGAAGTTATTGAAGTACTTTGCAAAACAACAAAACCTGAAGAAATAATAATAATAATAATAATAGAAAAACAGCAACAGCAATGTTATTTCAAGTCAGTTAAGATTTGTATCTAGTTTTTCTAAATTTAGGTGTTAAAACCTTACCCCACTGGCAGATTTATTGAAATTTGTTACTCAGGTCAAGGGTAAATTTACTTGACTGGCTTCTAGATTACTTTTTGCTGTGTACATTTTCTGATTCAATTTGTGGGCTGAAACTTAACATCCCGAAACCAATCAATACTTATTATCAATTACATACTTGTCCCTCCAGAATCCTACAGCCCCGTTTTACAAAAGCAATAGAAGCCTCTCTCACCTTGTAGACATTGATAGGAATGCCAATGATAATATGCAGCAGGTCTCCCAGGGCCAAGCTGCCGATGAGTATGTTCGGCCCGTTCCTCATGCACTTATTCTTATAGATGATCCGCAGCAGGGTGGAGTTGCCGATGATGCCCACCACAAACACCAGGCAGGACACCACCGTATTGATGTACTTGAAGGTGTCCCTGATTTCGGTGGGGCCGGTGCACATGGGGGGCAGGCGGCGTCTGGGCATGGTCACGTTGGGCCTGACCGGACCCGGACCCTGCACCTCCCTCTGCACCAGCCCGGCCCGCTGGGTGACCACGAGGGGCTGCTGTCCGTGGACCGCGAGCACCAGGCCGGACAGAAAGAGCAGCTCCAAGCCGAGGAAATGTAACGTCTTCATTTTTTTGCGGGCTTTGCTTTAAGTTATATCCAATTTACGGTCTCCGAGATGGCCTGAAAGAGCCAGCAAGAGTTGAGAATTAAACCTTTTTTGCTCATGCTAGTGAAGCTTAGAATGTGTGGTATTTCTTTTTTAATGAGTCACAATTTGGTGCAGCAAAGAATAAAACATACAGCTACAAACAAGACCCAATTGTCTACTTTTAATTGCATGAGAAAACAAGCAAGAACAAACTCATTTCTTCTCATAATTAGGCTGAGAGTAGGTCCGCAAAATATTAAAACAACATATTACTATTTACTATAGTTTGTTGTGGCTTTTTCATGTCTTGATGGTAAAGGAGATCATCTGCCTTTGCCACCTAATGTGCCTTGATTTGGACATTGATCTTCTCCATTTATCCAAGTTACCGACTGGACCAAATTATGTATTTCTAGCAACACACTGTTCAGTCAGACGCAATATTTTTCCCATATCTATTCTCTTGTTATACTTACCTAGTTATGAATCATTCATGAAAGTTTGTGTACTCCAAAAACATGTGCCCCGGTCACAGAAACCGTCCTGGTGAAGTGTGATGCAGAGCCAGCGATCATATTCTGCGCTCCATGCTGTGGGCTACATGTGTCCCATATGTGAAAGTGCTCGTCCCGTGGCCCGCACTGACTCCAGCTGCAGTTCACTCCGTCTCAAGACTCGCTCTCTCTCACCCCTCCTCTTTTTATGTAGACGAGCAGAGGAGGACGGACACAGGCAGCAAGAAGTAGATACTGAAGGATATACAGTTAGTTTTGATGTTTAGCCTTTGAACACAAACAGTAAAAAAGAAACAAAAACAAAACGAAAAGAGGGGGGCACCGATCACCACAACACATGAAAGTTACACAAAAACAGAATGGTCTCTTTGTTAAGTAAAGTTATGCTTGATCTCCAAAAGGTAGATTTGGTGTAGCTTGACAAGTTTATGGATAGGTAAATCATGTTATGATCAGAAACATCAGAGGTGTCCATCGAGCACTCTTCCACTCTGCATCGGCAAACAACACTCAACAAAAAGAAGTTGCTTAAGGGAATAGTGAGCAAAGTCCTTAGTCATTACATTAAGAAAGACTATCTTTAGGTTTTTATACATTCAGACAGTACAGGAATATGTACGAGAGAAAAACAAAAGAAAACAGGAAGTAGATGATTTAAACATTTTATATTCATTTCTTTCCTAAAGTCTATGTCATTTTGGAATGGGATTTTTAATTCCGGCAGCGGCCAAAGGGACTGGCGGTGGTGCTCCACGGCAGTCTGCACCGACCAGAGCTGGGATTTGAACCGTGGATCATTGGCTCAGCGGATCCAGAACAGTTGCGTACAATTATGATTTGTGTTGCCTTTCATGTGGCAAACCCTGACGCCTAGAACTGGAGCCAACATGATCAGCAGCATCTGGATCAATAAAGTTTAATCATCTTCTGTCTGACTTGTGTGAGACAAAGGAAGTGAATGTGACTGACTTCTTAATAGTAAACATCAACAAAAGTTTTAGCCAAATCATTTTCATTTTATTACACATTAAAGCTGGACACACACTAGAGGATTTTTAGCCAGATTTTTAGTCTGAGGAGGTGTGGCTCAATAAAAACTTTCTCTCATGGTATGATCTGTGGTGGGACTCCTCGTGTGTGTTTGTGTGTCCTCATGTCTGTCCTTAAGGGTGTGTGGTCTGTGCACAGATCTTTAGTCTCAAAAGATTTAAGATCCACTAGTGTGTGTGGGCACCTTCAGTTTCAATAACCGATGGCCAGTTAAATTGCATACATGTCCGAGTTACACTTAGATTCACATTCATACATGGGTAAAATGGGTTAAATGTCTTGCCCAATTGGGCAAAACAACATTTTTTTGTCTAATTGTGCAATGTTTGATGGTGGTTTCAAACCATTGACCTGATCGTAGGCAAAAACTCTGTACTCTGTAGTTGCAGTTTACGTTGATTCTCTCTCAGGCAGAAGAAAACATACTAGCTAAAGGTCTTAACTTTGCTGTCACTCCCAAACTACAGAGTACAGATGAAGACTGAAGAGTTTTTGCCTACGATGGACAACTCCTGTACGACTGAGAACCAACACAAACGCATTGACCTGCTCATTTAGCTCCATGGATGAATCCTCTAGCACTGTTGCCCCAAGCTTATACACCTTACAAATCAAAACACAACCCTTTTTACCGACTTATCTGTGGCTTGTACAAATGTTTTGAATAAAACTAACCACGGCTGCCTGTGAACAAAAATAAAACGTCACCTCCTGGTAGCAAAAGTATCTGTCAAAACACACATGAAATCTGAATGTAGTTAGTAGTCATAATCTATGGCCTTTCTTTGCTCCATATGCTAGATGTCGGTTATAGATGTGGGACCAAGGAAAATAAATCTAGATATCCCTTTAGTCCAAAAGTAATTTAGATGTCCAAAAATATGGCTTTGTACCTCTTTGTAAATCCCACTAACCTAAGTAAAATGTCTGCCCCGGGCCAGACTTTACAACTGCATGTGTTTCTGTGCTGATGGATCACCGACTGGAAATGGAAATGCTCTCATTGTTGCAGTTCTATTGAAAATATCAGTTTTGATACACACATTTTAGTTTTATGAAGTTTATAAGACATGATGGTTATCTGTGGCTCTGATCTTTTACACAGACCTAAGACTGCTGTGGATGATGTCACTGATCTTTGTATGTAACAAGCCACAAAAACACTGGGCCTAAACACTGGCTCCAACCAGAGCCTCTGAACCCGAGTCTCTTTGCTGGTCACATGTAAAATTGATTTTTCTCTAACTGAATCGTTCAACTGTGTTTACCAACTGTATAAGTTGCCGTTAATGAATGTGGTTTTCTGGAAATTTCCGATGGGAGACTTGTGATCCTATGTCACTTGTTGTTATTATTATTATCGATATGTAGTATAATTAAAGTGTTGTATCCATAGGCCGTGTATACAAATAGACAAGGGAGGCGTGGCTTTCCCCATAGTTTTCAGCACGGGCTAAAGGAAGCTCAATCATCCTATAGCTGTTGAGCAGTGTTTTGCAGCCACTCCCATATTAAGTGTAATTCATAGAATTTAAAATAGCGAGCCAAACATGTAGATGTTTTGGTCCAGTTTGCTCTTTACATATAAACTTTAATCTGGAAACAAAATAACTGACCTAATCTTTACACTGAGGAGCGTAATTATAGCACTGATGCAACGTTTCTCCATAGATCTATAGGGGAAATTTTCTCAAAATGCATTTTTATTACATTGTGGCGATAACATCTGCACTTTAGTGGCTCCTACAGACTCCAAACAATACAGTCTTGTACTTGTACAATATTTTGAAGGTTTGTTCAGAGGGATTTTTCAGTTTTCAATTCCTAGCTTGATTTATTTAGTTTTGAATGCTGAAAAACGAGCGCTCGAATTTCAATTGAACCTGCGAGACAGCCTGGAAAGGAAGACCGAAATCTTCGCATGAATCTGGGGACCAATCACAGCACGGGGAGGAACGGCAAGCCGATGACGCGTAAAAAAATCGTCATCGGGACTCGATACGATTGGCTGTGGCACGCGCAGACATATATGATAGACATTTGTAGCGGCCAATAAACGTCTAAGGACAATCGTAAACCACACCTCCCGTACGAGAAAATGAACGGTTGTTTCCCAGACTAAATATTCACTTGTGATATTTAGTCTTAGAAAAACGAGGCAAAATGTCTTTTTTTTTTTACAGGTTTAGAACGAGATATAAAAACATCTCTTAGAAAAAATCTTTGTAACCAATATATCAACAAAACTATACATTTTGACTTGGCTTTATCCATTATTTAGATTTCGTCAAAACTCTTAATCTGTAGAGTCCAGTCATTTAATCAGTTTTACATTCCACAATAGCACTATTGATCGTCGTGCAAAATACTGCACAGTATGTTAAGGCTAACATCAAGGCCGGGACAGAAGCTATGACGAGTCACACCTAAACAGGCTAATACTGGCCACTGGTGTTTCCATTTTAGTTTGAGAAATACTGTTACAGAATCACTGATAACACATTTATGGGCAGGCGAAGGGGAATGATTCTTGGTGTGTCTGGGTGCTTGTGGGAGTCAAGGGGTTGGGTGCGTGGAGGGGTGTGCTTCTTTGCGTGTATGGGTTGATATTCTTGGGGGCCAGGGGCTTGAATGGGGGAAGCGTATTGGTTCTGGGTTGTAAGGCGCTTTGTGTTACATTCTTGTATGAAAAACGATTTATAAGCAAAGATTGATTGATTATCATGCGTTAATGATCAAATCACTTCATGTTAATGTAACAAGGACCAGTCACTTTTCACTCACTGCAAATTTACTGCAGTTTCTTTGAATTAACAACTAATAAGAAAAATGAAGAGTTCATTTGCAAAAACAGATAAGTGCCTTTGAGAAAATGTAATGTATGCTTGTAATTTTATGTTTGTGCAGAAGTGTTTTTAATGACCAGATCAGAAATAAGTCACTTGTTATTTATCATATGGATTCAACGTTAGTTTTACTAGTGCCACCTGTAGAGTACGGCACAAAAAATCTAAAACAATGTTGCAAAAAATTCAAAACGGGGATATCTGCTTTTGCAAATGAACTCTTCAAATTTACTTTTGTGAAAATCTCACAGTATCGGTTGGTATCGGGCTTCGGAATCAAAGAAGCTGGATCGGTGCATCTCTACTGAAAATAGAGGTGATTTTGGTTGGCAGCTTTGCTACGTCCATCTTTTCCACGGTCTTTGGTTGTAACACATTATTCCTGAATGAGAGGTGAAACGTCTAAATAACCAGAAATCGCTAACAAACCAGAAAAAGTAGCAGTAAACAGTGAAAACATACGACTCACGTGGCTCTTCCTGGAGACACATTTCCCACAGTGTTTAATGGTGATCATATGAGCTACAGCCTTATCGGTTTGATGTATGCTTATCTTGATCTATTTGACACATGTAAAAAATCATGTTTTCAGCTGATAGTCACTGACTGGAAGACTGTGCTTCACCTACTGTATTCACAATACACAATACACATCATATTATATCAGATAGCTTGAGCCACAGGCGTTTCTTCCTTCCCTCCTTGTTTCTGGGTCTGTTTTGTTTTGTCACGTGTTATCTTAAGTTCAAGTCCAAGTTAACGCAGTGTGAAACAGGCCTAAGGATGACGAAGATGCATCTCTCTTACACAAGCAACACAAGCATTTAACAGCGGGGTTTGATCTTTCTTTTCTGCAATAAAGACTTATCAAAGAGCAAAGAAAAGAATGCGTCCCTTTGAGGAGAGTGGATTTATTTCTACTAATATTTAAAAACACAATATTCAAAGGGTGTAGACTAGATTATATAAAGGCAAAAAGTAATTTATAGCCCGGCCTCTGAAAATAATGAGCTGTCAGCTTTTTGCCAGTTCGAAATCCATATAGATAAACTCAAATAACTTTCCTACCGTGCAAATCCCTGCAATCAAGGAGGATTTACTGTGGAGGGAAAGCCCTTAAGAGGAGCAGTGCGTTGTTTGTCATGTCTAACCTTTTCAGCTTCGGTTTCACATGATTGGTGCGTTTAGCTGCCTGACTGTACTGTCTTGTTATCGCCATTAACACAAGAGTCTCTTTGACCCACTGCCATTTCACAAACGCCTTGTGAATAGGCCTAATCATAAAATACACAATTCACAAAAGGTCAGATTATTGCTTTATCGTTTCAATGTATGAAAAACACAGATTGCTTTGTTTGATCAAATACATTGTTGTCCATATTAATCTGACGGTGTAAGTGCTTCATTTCCCTGTTTGGTAACACTTTAGATTACAGCCCGCAGTATGTGTAGTTACACTTTAGTCCTGATGTACAACATGCACATTACGTATTGGGTCATTTCCTATAGTTACTTCTTATTCGCCTGTTCCCTCTTGTTTCTTGTAGTTACAGGTAATATCATTTCACTTTAGATTACAGCCCACGCTCATTAGTAGCTACAAATACATCCCCAATACACATTAGTTATTGGGTGCACCTATGTTACACCTTGTACACCTTTGTTACATCATGCACACTTTGCCCTTTGATGTTTAATTACCTGTACTTACATGTGTAATTCTTGTTACCTGTAGGCTGTAATATAAAGTGTTTCCCATTATTTGAATAGAAGTATCAATATTCCTGGTCAAATTGACTCCAAGCAAATGCAAGTAAATGTTGCTCAGTCAAAGTATTACTTAAAATTACATTATGTAACTTTTAATGTGAAAAAGAAAAAAAAAACCTTGATATTAGTGTGTATTTGATGCACCTTCATGATGATTAATTGTTTTTAGTTTTCTGGTCCGTTTCTGGTACAAATCCCTAAAGCGATTGGTCTGGAGCGTCATAGAGACCACTGTGATGGAAAGAAAAGGTGCCATGCTGCACCCATACAGCCACTGGGCCTATATAAGGTTAAATACGCGTTAATACTGTGTTTATTGTATAGTGTTTTGTTTTACATAAATAGTTACATAATGCACCTTTTAGTGAAAGAATTTCTTGTGCATGTGTGTCACATGATAGACACATTAGTTACATTTAAAGGAATAGGCCACTATTTTTCATCCTGAGATGTGTTCTTACATGAGCTTAGCCAGATGAGTTGATGCTGTACCTGTCTGGACTTTTAGCGTGCCCTCTGTAACGTAACACCAAAGATGTTAGCATTTAGCCTCTGCTAACTATTCCATTGGGGTTCTCAGTGGTTGAGGTTAGAAGCCACCAAATTCCTCTACGTTTTCCCTATTTAAATACAGTTATGTGAGTAGTTACACGATCCAAGTATAGTTACACAAAATTAAATGTGTCAATTTTCTAAGCGGATAAAAACGGGTGCTATATTTTAAGACGGAATAACACGGAAGTGAGTGGGGGAGAATCATTTAGGAGTGTCCTAATACTGCACGGAGGTCGAAGTGGTGTTATTACAGAGGGGACGCAGACAGGTACGCATCAACTCATCTAGCTAATAAGCTCATGTAAGAACACAGCCCAGGATGAAAAATGGTGGCCTATTCCTTTAAGACTTCACACATTTTATGAAACAAAGGAAAGACGATCTGACTCTCTGTAAAAGTCCTTTATTACTTAGCATTGGAACATGCCAACGCATTTCAACCACTGAATGGTCTTCCTCAGAGGATATACAGTCAGAATATACTTCCTCATGATCATACATGATGTATGTGGGTCTCACTTCTGTGCATTACCCCAAAAATAAAAAAACAAAGATTCTAAGTACAGATCATCAAAATTGGAAACATAATTATAGTAGATGATTAAATTTACATAATTTCAAATCCAGAAAGTTGTATGACCCAAGAGATAGACGTGTGTTACGATTCACCAGTAGACAAAATTATTATGCAAACTCTAATTATATGTACAGGATAAGCCCGACACGAACTCCGAAAGTAAAGATGGAGACAGTTTTTCTACTGCCAACTCTGATCTTCCTGTTAATGATCCGAGGAGCGACCTTTTCTCTCGTTTCTCCTACTTTCTCCCAAAGCTGAAAATCGTTTCGACGGGCCGTGAAGCGTGGGGGGGACAAAGAACCGACTTGTTTTGAACAAATTGGGATTCTTTGGTTTAGTGTCAAAAAGAGGGCAGCTCACCTACAACAATACCTCCACTGAGCACGCTCGGTCCAACTACAGCTTGACTTTACGGCCCAGTTGTTGCCCACTGCTGTTTATTGCTGGGGCTGCTTCTTGTGACTCGCAGCATATGGAGTTTATGACTTCTGCCCTGTGGCCTTATGGGTGAAGTTAGGGGTTAACCAGAGCCTCTTCAGCAGATCAATAAAAAAGTGTGAGGAGGAAACAATAGTTGGGGGTCAGCAAGTCTTGTGCTCTCTCTTGTGCTAGTGTTCATTCATACAAGGGTGAAGGTTAGTTAATAAATGATAATTTAGAGTCATGAGGTCTAATGTGAGGACTCTGTGTTCACCTTTTTAAATCCTTTCTTCTACAATCTATAGTATTTTCAATTAATAACTTAAAAATTTCTCAGGAATAGCATTAATTGACAATAGCGAGAGGAGGAATCTGGAGAATATGCTGAAACATACTTGTTAACACTATTGGGTGACCAAATGTAACCATTTTTACCCGGTACAGTCCCAGTTTCGCAGCCTTTGTCCAATGTCCCCTTGGCTTTCTCCAAAATCATGGTTTTGTACCAGTTTTACACCAGATCTGTCCCAGGTGTCCCAGTTTTTGGCCAATGTGATCCCAAAGCAAGACACTTCAATGTCTTTGGACCATGTAAATATCTATATACAAACCAATTCATAAACTCCATTGATTGTCGCATGTCGTTACCATTACCCTATACCAGATTTTTTGCTTTTATTATTTGTTTGTAGCAACAACCCTAACGCTAACAAAACTTAGCTGCTAGTTCTTGAGTGAAATAAAATGCTTTCCAATTTACTGAAGGAGGATACAACTATTTCATTCCACGACCAGGGTAACACCGTGAAAAAGACCGCCAGGATTTTGGCTGTGACAGATTTCCAGATTTGTTTCCCAGTTTATAATATGGAAAATCTTGTCACCCTAACTTTGAACTAACTAAGTATTTGCCCTTAACGTAAGTAAGTTAAAGAAATCTGCCAGTGGGAAGAGTTTTCTAGACTTAAACGACTTAAACTTAAAGAATAAAACCATCTCATTGCAAAATGAAAGGAAAATTAGGATATTTTCTTGGCAGATGTTTGTACTTGGTGAATCAAAATGAGAAAAATTAAGGTGAAATGGTGTTTATTCGTAATTTTAACTTATCAATATTGAATTTAGTTGTAACGTAAAGTAGGGTTTTTATATACTTAAGACAATAAATCTTGAAAATAAAAGTTCCCAGGGAAAGGCTCCGCGTCCCACCAGTTGAGAAACACTGATCTGACTCACTGTTGTGTCCAAGCGCTTTAATCTAAACGATAATGCTAGTATACTTAGTAATACTTTTGCAAACTTGAATAATCACTGACTGTTTTTGCGCTGAGGCAAAAGCTGCAGTTGAATTTCAATCGCTGCAAGTTTTCTTCAATAATTCAGCTCGTTTCCCTCCTGATATTTCCTCCTGAATGGCGTCCTCAGTTAAGAAACAACTGCATGATGTCCTGATGTTCCCCCTGACTTGATAACTAGTCTTAAATGCTAAGCCTCGCCCCGGGCCAGAGCAGGATGTGTCTCTGTGTGATATGTGACTGTGGTGTCGGTGGTCCTCCTGTGACAGCGTCCCGTTAGCCTGCAGCCTCACCTCCTCACAAAGACTCTGTGTGTCTATGATGCACAGAGACCCCTCTTTCACGCTATTGGTGAAGCCCGGTTTTCCAAGAAAAAAGGGATATGCATCTAAAAGAGATTTGGCAGAATGGTTAATGGCAGCAACTGTTGATTACTCCTTAAAAGCAAATATCATGTGCCCCTTCTGTTTTAAGTGAAAGTGGGTTGCCATAACCACATTTATAGTCTTATTACAAGGGTTACTAGATTTTGCCGGCTCCAGCCCCAAATCATGGAGCTCTTTAGGCTTTTTAATTAGACAAACATAAACAAAATTGTGGCTTATCTAGCATAATTGTTTGCTTTATGAAAAGATATGCTTTTAACTTCTAATAAATCAATATTAAACAGTAAGATCAGTTATCAATTACAAAATCTAGTTATACAGTTGTGCTCATGAGTTTACATCCCCTGGCAGAATGTCAGGGTACGTAAAGGGGCGATGGTAGAGCGGGTCGTCCTTTGATCGAGAGGTCAAGGGTTCAACTCCCGGCTGCCGCATGTGCACACTCTCGTTGTGTCCTTGGGCAAGACACTTCACCCGCCTTGCCTGTGTGAATGTAGTGAGAGAGTGAATGTGTGGTTGTGTGGAAGGGCCGATGGCGCACATTGGCAGCCTCGCTTCCGTCAGTCACATTACTGTAACTGTGACCGTGAACAAAATCCATAATGTTCCCTTTAGTTCCATTGTCTACCGTTCTGGTCCTGACCTTCCTTGTGACGCTTTTCCTGTAGATACAGTGAGTATCATCATGATCTGACCTGTACAGAAAGTACATTCGTTATTATCATGATCTGACCTGTTCATACAGGTCAAAAATGCCTATATAACAGATGCAAATAGAACATACACACTAGTTTGTACGTGTGATGGCAGCCCCAGACAGGTCATTGATCCCTAGAAAAGTTTTTATATTAAACATTGTTGGAGCTTTAAAAAAAGAAAAAAAATCACATTGAGCCTCTTTAAGCTTTAGGCCATTTTTGGCACGGATCTTACAAATTAAGTTGGCAAAGGCAAAGATTCTTCAGTCTTCATCTGGTCTCTGTAGTTCAAGTGTAGGACGTTTCGCTCATCCAAAGAACTTCGTCAGCACTGAGCAAGTTCTTTGGATGAAGAACAAAACATCCTACACTTGACTACGATGGACAACTCCTGTACGACTGAGAACTTACACGGACGGATTTTTGTTGTTTGGTAATTTTATGTAACTGTGAAGCACTTGTACAAATTGTGCTCTAGAAATAAACTGGCCTCGGGATCAGCCAGGACAGTAAAGGCTGTGAGTGAAGAGTGGGGAGAGATATTTACACCACTTCCAACCTTTTCCAAAGAGTATTATTGCAGTTTGTGACTTTAATGATGTAGCTTTTGGACGGTTGTGTTCACGTGGTGCGTTCAATGTCTCGAAGAACTCAAAGAAGATTGTAAAAACATGCAAGATCGAGATGTAAAATCCTGTGTTCTAGAAACTTCCTAAAGAATAAATGTACAAAAAGGAAACAGCTTTTGATGCATTTACACAGAATATGGATTTGTTTATAGTAGGGCTGTCACTAACGATTATTTAGGTAATCGATTAATCGGCCGATTATTTTTACGATTAATCGATTAATCGGTTGGCGCAAAAAGGTGCATGGAAAGTGTAATTGTTTAAAGCTTTTTGCACATGAAGCTAAAGTGACTCCGTTTGAGGACGTCTTGATGGAGTAAAGTTAAAGCTAATGTTTGTAGGATGCTCTTTGTACAAGTTCCACATGTCATTCCTCATTTGAAAGCTAAGAACCTCTAAAATTCACTCTGGGATTGTAAAAGTGAGAGCGAGAGAGTCCTCTTTCTGCTCGGATTAGATTATGATCCAAGATTTGGAACAATCAGAGCAAAAATATATGCAAAAAAAACTTCTAGAACCAATGCCTTCAGAGTCAACATAGTTTTTTCACAAAAAATAAAAATTTTTGATGTAATTCTTACTCTGTCTGAGTCTGTATATCCCAGAAACGATTAATCGATTACTAAAATAGTTGACAACTATTTCAATAATCGATTAGTTGTTTCAGCCCTAGTTTATAGCTTGTTTGAAAGTGCCAAAAGATTGACTAAACTGTTGTTGGCTTCTGTTCAGTCAGACTTTGTTTGAATGATAGTAACTCCAGAGAAAGGTGGCAGTGGACTCTGTACTTTCCATGATAACGTAGTCAGCTACTGTTTCCCTGAAGATGAGGCCAATCTTGTTCAAATTATTGTTATTCAAATGCAAAAAAAACAGGTTTGTTTTATCTGAAGTTTATATGCAGTAGATCAGGAATCTCCAACCAGAAGCTCGGGAGATCGCCAGCTCGCCAGCCCTTTCCAAGTAGCTCGCCAAAGCCTTTCTACATTTCTACATACGCTTGATGAGTCACATTTTAGATGCATTTTTGTTGTTCTGAGCAAAATATCTCTAAGTATCTCTAAGTATCTAAGTAGAAACAACTATAATTTTCTTTTATTGAGTTGAATAATCATCTTGGCTCCTAGAGGCCTAATTACACGTGTTTCTTTGAAGTATAAGTAGCTTGCTGCCATTTTTGTTACACAAAAGTAGCTCAGAAGGTAAAAAAAAAGGTTGGAGACCCCTGCAGTAGATAATACTTAATTTCAACTTTCATTATTTCGTT
>OMNZ01104292.1:0-10055 GCA_900303255.1 Lesueurigobius sanzi | reverse complement strand
TTGACTCACACGCACCAGAGGCACATGGCTACTCATTATGCATGTAAACAAATGGACATACTTTAGCCCCAGTGCTCTGACTCTTCCTCAACGATACATGGAACACCCCTAAGGTCAGTCTTTCCCTGTAGCCTAATTATGTTTTCGTAAAGTGCAGGTCCTCTCAAAGACCCGTCACTAACGGCTAACAACTATACATAAGCTACTGACATTAGCCTAGCGCTAGCCGACTTAGCCAGCGTTAGCATATTTACTTGTTAGGAAAGGACAGATAAGATGCACAACAGAGACGGTATGATTGTAGCAAAACCCAATACACAGTGGTTTAAATGAATGACCTGATGACTTAGTGATACAGTCAGTGACTAACCTGATCAGGAGACGTTCTCAGCTTCGTGGGAGTGTTCCTCATGCTCCAGCTCCACTTTTCTCTCCACCGCTTCTTCCACCAGATTCTCTAATTCAACTTCACGATCTTTTTCGACCTCTGTCCCGCGAATACTTCAATTCTCGCACTTTTCGCCGCTAGCGCTTGTTATCCGACATGTTTTTGTCCCACCATCCGGGCTACCTTAGGTCTGTGCGCATGCGCAGTTTGACTAAACGTTGAACGCGCACGTATTTCGGAAATCAGGAATTCCACGGGGCCCCCCAGTATTATGACATCACTCTTTTTAAAGAGTACGTAATTTTTTTTTAAATATTGCAAACATTGACATTGAAAAATGCAAATATTAGAAACTACACTGCCAATAAAAAGCATGTTAACATTTAATAATATTTTACCATCATTTGAGAAATTATGAGTTGTTGTTTTAAGTGCAACCAGACTTATTGCATGAAAATTAACGGGAAATTATCAAGAAATGTTAATTTTTAGATCCGTTTTTGCAGTGTATCGGCTAAATCCTTAAAATTAAACAAATACACATCAAGTTATTTTAAAGGGACTCTACGGAAGTTAAAATTTAAAAAATAATATATTTTCCACCCCCTACATGCTCCAGCAATGTCCCGCGCTATACTGTGAGCCCACACCTATCCCACTCAATTGCCTCTATAAGCCTGCACCATCACTCTAAATTTGCGTGTTCAGGCCGAGGCAGCAGTCATTCACCAGCTTAACATGGAGACTGCAGTTACGCGGACGGCCAGAGATGGCAGTCACGAGTATGAAAATGGACAACCTCCGCTGTTGAGTCCCTTTAATGTGAATGATTTGTATTCAACCTTTTAAGCCCCCCCCCCCCCTGCAGTCCCTCTGAGGACCCCACTTTGGGAATCACTGCAATATAGTATTTATCTATCCATCTAAAAAACATTGTAAAATTTGAGTTTTCACAAATGTATTCACTAATAACTAGGGCTGGGTATCATTTAAAAAAATGGATACCAATACTTTAATAATACTTGGTTTATACCGATACCTGAACGACTTAGTAGGTACTGATTTTTTTTTTTTACAATACCTACTAAATGATTTGTCATCTACACAAAAAAGTAAATATAGCTATAAGTTTAAATCACCCACATTCATCTTATTGATCTAAATCTGTTTTGACAAGTGAAGTTGTAGTCACTCATTTGACCTGAACTTGTTCTAAGGTGGTTTTGACTTACTGCCAATGAAGTAAAGATGAAAACATCGTAAAAAAAAAAAAAAAGTGAGAAAACGCCTAATTTATTTTTGCATTTTTTTGCATAATTGATGCAAAATCAAGTAGAAATGTGTTTAAAGAGTTATTTTGTCAATGGATGTTGTCAGCACATGTGAAAAATTGTTTTTCACATTTTTCTGATAAAAAATACAGGTTGCATAAATTAAAATAGCCACAATTTTTTTTCCCGCGATATTGAGGGTCAAAGTTAACACAAAAAACACTGTCAGGTTCAACCCATTTTTGAGACTTTGAGCTCCCCGGCTATTACTACTTATTTCTTATTTACCAATGGGGTGAGAAAATTTAGTCTTGTCCTTTTGGCAGTTTGCTTTTCTTATTTCAAGCGAGATCACCTTAGAATCAGTAAAAGAAATTGTCATGAAATAAGCCAAATAATGTAGATGACAGTAGGGGAGGGCGGGGTATGTTGAGAGAGCAGTTAGATACTGGCCTTTATAGGTGACCTCTTTCATTACTTCCTTTCTGCTACAAGAGATTCCAGTTAAGACTAGGGCTGGGTTTAGATTTTCCTTTGAATAGCCGGATATCGATTAGAAAATAAAAAATAAATCGATTTTTTTTTCTTCTGAACATGTCAAAAAAAAGTAAGTCTCTAGCCCATTCCTGTCCGGAGTTATGACATTTGAAAGAAATAATTAAAATGCTCAATCCAGCCACTAGGGGGCTGGATTGATATCGATTTTTAAAGGAAGCAATTCCACACATGTCCAGTAGAGGGCACTGACACTGTCTTATGGCCATACTGCCTTTGCTCTGCCTGATCCTGTCTGATCTGGAGCTATAAGCAGGGCAGGGCCTGGTCAGTAGTTGGATGGGAGACCTCAGGCCCCACTGGGAAACACAACCTATTTATTTTTGTATGGCCCAATATTACAACAAGAGTGGCCTCAGAGGCTTCACAGACAGCAACACACGTAATGCCCAATTTGACAGTATATAAATAAATACAATTATGGATAAATAAATATAATACATTTTAATTAATACCAGCTTTAAAATTGTGAGTGCTGTTTAAGAGTAAAGCAATAATAATGTGTTCTAATTTTGTTTATTTGTGTCATTGTGTAATAAGACGGATGAAAATAGAATATGGTCATCTAAAATACACCAGATTGCACCAAATTACACCTGGGTCTTTTTCCCATAATGCCATCATCCAAGTAAAATTGGTACTGCGTGATATCCTAACTGAATTGAAAATCAAAGTGAATCGTGAATCGAATCGATTCTAGAAATTCGAATCGATGCCCAGTCCTAGTTAAGACAAAGATGCTCGTGCTCTGAAGAAAACTTGAATTTCAGCTTCAAAAGTGGAATTTCTTTCAACCTTCATTGTATCAATGCCATAAAGTTTTTTTTGTGATCCATGGACGGCATGAAATAGTGGATACAGGGGGCTGTTCTCATGAAAACCTTCATGTCCTCAACATACAGTATGTCTAATGGAACACTTAGCCATTGCAAGTTGAAAATGTAGGATGGGGTAAGTAATAGTGGGGCAAGTTGAGTCGTGGATCAGGCTTGTATTTTGAAAACGGTAAGTTTTATTGTGAAAAAGAAATAACTTTCTGTTCTATTATTCTCTTTGTCATTTGGAAGTAAAAATCCTTTTTTCCAAGAAATTTTATTTTAATTAGTGTTGAATAAATGTTATACGTGGAAGACAGTTGAGCCAATTTGAAATGTATATTTGCTCGCTTGAAAAGACGCTTTAGACTCTGAACAAAATTCATTCCCATTGTCAATGAAGGTTTCACAGACAGGAATCGCCATCATCAGATTTCTGATGAGGCTCGCAGTTAGCGGCTGAAACATGTCACAGTAAAGAAACAACATTTCTAATCCAAGTGTCTGAATAAAAGAAACACACAAGCTGACAAATGAATGGTTTTGGAGGAATGCATGGGGACATGGGACAGAGGACTCAAAACTGGGTCATCTGGTCACCTTAGGCTAAATTTATGCAAATAAGTGTAAGTACATTTGACTGTATTTGTAGTTTCGGATTATCAGGGTGACCCAGGTTGCAAATTTTCAGATTTTTTTTTAGAATGTTTTGGGAACGTTTTTTAGAAGTTATTTTTGGTTATTTCATTTCGCTAAAAAACAAAAAAACAAAAAGTCATAAGTTCATAACCTTCCTGAACGTTACATTTACATTATACTAATGTTCTCCTAACCTTGGCTGGCTGTAACCTTCAGAAAGCCTTTCTCTAACGTTTAGGTTTGGTTATTTGAACGTTCTGCTTTGGGCTGAAACAACCAGTTGATTAATCATCAACTAATCGATTATTGAAATAGTTGTCAACTATTTTAGTAATCGATTAATCGTTTCTGGGACAGAGTAAGAATTCCATCAAAATTGTGAGTTTTTTGAGGAAAAAACTATTTCATCTCTAAAGGAATTGGTTATAAAACGTTTTTGCAAATATTTTAGCTCCGATTGTTCAAATATGAGATGAATCTCGGACCATAATCTAATCAGAGCAGAAAGAAGACTCTCTCCACACTCTCGCTCTGTCACTTTCACAATCCTAGACCGAATTTTAGAGGTTCTTAGCTTTCGAATGAGGAATTACATGTGAAACCAAAGAGCATCTACAGACTTTACCTTTAAGTTTATCAAAACGGCCTCCCTTCAGCTTTATGTGACAAAAAGTTTTTGTTTTTTAAATACACACTTTCCATGCCGCAAACCGATTAATCGTAAACAAATAATCGGACGTAAATCATCATTATTGACAGCCCTAAGCTTTTTTTTTTTTCTCTTACAGGCTACTTGCTGCCCCTGTACAAGTCTATACTTACACTTCAGTCAAGAAATCCAGCCCTCCCTGCACCACGAGACGACTTATGAAGTTACTTCCTTTCGAACTCCATCCAACCTTTACCGTGCGTCCTGGCAGTGCGGCGGTGTGGGCTGTGTGGGCTGTTTGGGTGCGGGTAAACGCGTGTGGAGGGGTGTTTTCAGGACTTATTGGCAGCGCGGCTTTGACTGTCAGCTCATTCATCTACATCAAGCGCCAAACCTCGTGCCAAGGTGAACTATACGCGCCGCCATACCGTAGAAAACAGCGAGAGAGAGAGAGAGAGAGAGAGAGAGAGAGAGAGAGAGCAACCAATCTGCTCTCTCTCCTCCCCCCCTCTCTCCCATCACCAGCCTCGCAGCCCCCCCCTCTCCAGAATACCGCCTCTCTCCCCTTTCTACTCAAATCGCACTCTGCCGCTCGCTTCTCCGCGCGTATAAAGCAAAGCGAGCAAAGCGCACAGTTTGCCTTGCCTGCCTTTCGCCTATATACCCTCCACCGCTCCACAACCACCGCTATGACCCAGAGTCCGGATTAAACAAAAAAAAAAAATTAAAAAAAATAAAAGCCCCCCGGAAAACCACTGCCACTGCCGCTCATGGGGTGCGTCGTGCGCGTGCTGTGGAGCTCCGCCGCTTGAGAGGAGAAGAGGGGAGGAAAAAAAAAAGGGAGTGGAAGAAAGGAAGAAGACACGCGTGGATTTATGGTGCGAGGTCATCGGAGGAGCGCGCACAGCAGAGGGACAGTAGTGGAAGCGGAGCCCGGGAGGAGGATGCAGCGGACCGCGGTGTTCCTGCTCACGGCCGCGCTGTGCCTGGTGAGTGCGCCTGCCCCAAGACGCACGGGACACAAACTTTTTCCACTACGTTAAAACTCTAGCTCCGTGTTTCATTTGAAGATTTTTTTTTGTTTTTTTTTGTTGACACTGCCCTCGTTTAGCTGTGGCGTGGAGTTGGTTCAGTCCTAATGTGGACCTGGTGAAGTCCTGGCTAAGTTCGCGTGTCTTTGCCCTGTTTTGGTGCGGTTTAGCTTTATTTACAGCTATCACCGTTTTGTGGGTTACATTTCCCCAAACTTTAACCTGACTTGGGCTGTTGATTATGATTTGGTTCGTGTTGTGGTTTTGTTTTCCTCTCCTAAACCTATTTAGTCCTGTTTTAGCACCGGTTTACTTCTAGTCTTAGCTTAATTTATTTTTCGCCGTGGCTTAGTTTTGACTTAGTCTTGGTTTAGTCCTGGTTTTCACCTGGTTTCGATCTTGCTTGGTCTAGGCTTAGTTTTGACATTGTTCTGGTTTAGTCATGGCTTAATTAGCCCTGGTTGAATCCAGATTTATTCCGTGTTTGTACCTGTTTTACGTGATTTCCCCGCATTGACGACACAGCTGTTTCGTTTTGGCGACACCAGTAACCATTACCTTTATTAACAATTGTCACACACAACAAATACTACTTACGAACATCGCCCCTCCTCTTGTTTAGTTCAATTCAACTTGATACCTATCACTGTATTACGCGTTTACGCACCAAAGCGTCGTGCGTAAAAAGCATTATCCAAAATACACTTCCCAAAACGCATCCCCTGGTAAATATAAATGCGCTGCGTGCCTTTTGCGTAACTTCGGAGTGAATTGAGACGTTTTGGGGTGGAAAGTGGGGTTGCAGTTTCGGAGCTATGCGCAGTGTCGGTCGCAAGGTGGCGCTCGAACAAATGGAAAGAGAAGAGAGGCTGTGTTGACGCGCGGTGCTTTGGTTAACCAGCGGTGGTTACGCGCTGCAGGTTTTACTGCTTTTGACTGCTTCACGTTTTAAATTGGCATTGGCGTGGTTTAAAAGATATTAATCAAGGGGAAGACATGTTAAAACAATGAAAATTGACAGGGAGGGAAGTCGAATTAAACAGAATTAGGTGTTTGATGCGCGCGTCTGTTTAAAATTGCGTAGTTAATACGATTAACCAAAGAGACATGTGCAAGAATCCAGATTTGTAAAGGATTTTCATTCATTCAAGACTTTATTAAGGACACAGAGTAAGGTTAAAAATAAAAAGTAAAAGTACAATAATTATGAGCTCATGCCATTACATGTATTCTCTCATACAAACAGGCGATGCGTCCACATTCTTGACGTGAACCCCACAGAGCGACAGTACAAGAGACCAAAGCTTGAATTAAAGGATTTCTTTTTTATTGTTTGGTCATTCTTGGAGCAATGCAAACACAGTTCTTGAAGATTTATTTTTTCCTTTACAATTCCACAACACAACAGACGCATAATTTTAGGGAAAAATAAATAAATATAAAACACAGCAGCTGCAAGGTCTGGTCATTAGGAAAATATGTTTCTTTATTTTATTGTTGTTTAAATCTCCATCAAAGACGCCTTCAAGGACTGCTCGTTTGAAATATCCCTCTAAAAGGTCATTGTGAATTGGTGTTCCACGCATTCTGTTCATTTACGCCCATAACTTTTTTTTAGATTTTAGATTATACATAGGTAGAAGGGAAAATATTCTTCACACCAAAGCCGTGGCAGAACAATGCGTGAAACACAATTATAAATGCTTGGCTTAATTAATAGCAATTATATAGTGTTGCAAACATTTACAACTTTGTATGTATTTATTTAGAACGGCAATAGAATGACGAGGCGCTGTCCGTGGTGCTGAAACTCCAAAGTTTACGCACGTGTGTTTCGGTTGTTTACGCCGTCTGTTGGAGAACATATATTTTGTGTCTTAAAACCTTCACACTTTTTTGGTTAACATGATTTTATCCGAGCACTTTTTACCCGTTTCTGTGGAGCTTTTGTATGCGCTGTGAAGAACTGCGGACTATAGATATTTCATGCAGGCCTGAGACACATTTGGACATCGCGTGAAAGTGTGCGAGTTTCTGAATCCTTCCTTTTGCTTTTTGTCTTGTTTTAAATAACTTCTACATTTAAGGTTCACTCTAACTTTTCTTCTTCTTCTTCTTCTTCTTCTTCTTCTTCTTCTTCTTCTTCTTCTTCTTCTTCTTCTTCTTCTTCTTCTTCTTCTTCTTCTTCTTCAGTCTGGCTATAACACACACGCGCACGCATTTGTAGCATACGCCTGTGCGCCAGAGTGTGAGCCCGCTGTAGGCGCTCCGCGGTCATCTCCCTCCCCGTGTATCGGTGTGCTGCAGCCCGGGCGCACAGATAGAGCAGCCGGCGGCCTCCAAAAACCCCCCACCCCCCCGGAGCAGCGGCGGCACACGCACACAGCCCTATATCGGGATTAGCTCCGGCACTTTGATGGTCTTACGGTCGGTCTTATTGGTGTTAAAGGCTCTTGTCTCCGCTTTAAGCCTCTTGTCTGCAGGCGTGCCTGGACCGCGATAAGAGCGCGCGCAGGTACGACACTGGGGCGCCATGTGTGTGTGTGTATGTGTATGTGTATGTGTATGTGTATGTGTATGTGTATGTGTATGTGTGTGTGTGTGTGTGTGTGTATGTGAGGGGGGGAGGACGTTAATTAACACGTTGTGTGTCCAGGGTCCACATCTCTGTTATCAGAAGACAAGGGGCTGACATGATGCGCTTTCAGATTTGTGTTTAAGAGGAGACACTGCAGGTAAATCAGGGGGATTTATATCCATTTCAAACTTTTATATTACTGATGTAAATATGAGGGAAATATGGATTTCAAGTTTTCTGTCACTTCATGTTTTGTATGTAAAAATAAGGACTGCAAGATGAATCGAATCGACATCGCAATTTTAAATACTGCAATAATCTAACCCCGAAGGCTGAGGGTTTTTTCTTCCTTTCGTCTTCAGCGTTTCATGAAGCTGAAATATAATAAATGAGTACTATCAATCAATCAATCAATCAATCAATTTATTTTTGTAACGCCCAACATCATAACAGAAGTCATCTCAAAGGTCGGTCTGGACAAAAACAAATCAATATCAGACATCAATAATGATCAAAAATAAGTCACACACGAATGAAATGTCTGGACCAGATGTAATGTCCCGTGAATAAGTAAATCACTCAGAGTAACAAGCTTAGAGTATCCCCCATCCTTAGACCTTCCTCTACGGCGAGGAAAAACCCCCAAAAAACAAAAACCACATGGTAAAAAAAATATATATATATATATACTACTGCGTAATAAATGAGTACTAATAGGAGTTTTAGGAGTATATTTTGCTGCTAATACTAAGACTGTGACAATAAACAATAATATTGGTCACTGCGATGAAAAGAAGGCATGATTTTGTCATAATTGGCCTCATGGCTTCAGTGGATAATCCACAGGCAGATAATCACTGTGATCAATAACACTGTGAATCACAATCATTTTGTCCAAGAAAATTGTGAGAGAACAATGTCCATATCGCCCCATGCCTAGAAACACAACTGCATGACAAATATACAACATAAATATTTCAAATTAAAAGCACAAATCGCAATTCCTGTCTGAAAAATTGAAATTGTCAAAATGGTGCAGCCCTAACAAGATGCAAATGGCTTTATTAAATAATGTGTACAGCCATAAATCTCCTAAACCAAAAACCAAAAACCAAAAAAATCAGGCTAGGAATTAAATAAAAAAATATCCATCTGAACAAATCTTCCAATATTGTTAGATACAAGACTGGAACATTTGGTGTCTGTTGTTGCTACTAAAAATACATTTTTGGATTTATAGTTCTGTGAAGAAACCTCGGATCAGTGCAATAAAGACACTCCTTATTGTAAAGACGATGTATTTATTTGATTCTAATGTTTAGAGAATAAGCTGGACCAAATCCTGAAAATTGAAACAAATAATAGAGTTTGTCTCTGCTTTTTATTCATTTGTTTGGGACAGTGCAGTTAATGAACACACTCTCACACGCTCTCGTTCATCCATCATGTTTTTAGAGCAGAGCACTCAGAGGGAACCTACGCAGAGAACCTACAGGGAGGACACGTACACTCCACACAGAAGGGCTCTGTCCGGCTGGGAATCGAACCCAGGACCTTAGCTGAAGCTCAAGCGCTAACCTGCCGTGTGGCTTCAGCCTGCTGTGTCTGCCGCTGAAGGAGAGACACTGCAGGGAAACTCATTTTTTCACATTTCAGATTTTGGGGCCAGTTTACTCTCTTTAACACCTTTTACTTATTTTAATTTTAGACATTACCAAATCCTCACAGTGAAGTTTTTCATTATTGCACTGGTTCAACGTTAATAACCATTTTATCAAAATACATTTTTTAAACTCTCTTTACACTTTAGCACCTACAGCTGTCACACTTTCAAGTCTTAGACTTAACACAGACAGGTCCAAAGTGCGGCCCGGGGGCCAAATGTAGTCCTCAGGACTTCACCAGAGATGGTGCTTTTTACTGCAACCTTAACCTCTTAAGCCCGTGGCTGTTTTTTTTTCTGAATTTAAAAGTAAAGTGTAAAGTGTCTCAAATGTTCATATTGCTCTCATATGATATGAATGTCTATGTGGATAATCATAGTCTAGGCGGAATCCCATTGTAATAAATAGGTCATAATTTTGCACTTTTTGGCCAAAAAAAATGAAATTTGTAATATTTCAATGAAA
>OMNZ01104287.1:0-20536 GCA_900303255.1 Lesueurigobius sanzi | reverse complement strand
GGACCAATGTGGACCAATGTGGACCAATGTGGACTAATGTGGACCAATGTGGACCAATGTGGACTAATGTGAAGTGAAGTGAAGCGCTTTATTTGTCATTATACAATGTACAACGAAATTACATAGATCAGATGGAGGGTAGATCCTAGATTGTATAGCCCAAAATCACAACAAAGTCACCTCACAGGGCTTCACAAGAAAAAGAAAGACAATTAGTGAGTATTAATAGTGCTGGGGCATCCCCTGTCCTTAGACCCTCCTTCTCGGCAAGGAAAAACTTTTTCATGTTTTTTCATGTGGCTCTCGGGGAGGTCCACATGAAGGGGGGGATCCACTCCCAAGGACGGACAGGCTGGATGGGGGTGGGGGTGCAGGCATTCACTGCGACGCCTCACATGATCCTTCCCATGATGGCCGCTCCTTAGATGTTGATCACAGTCAGATGGAAGACTGATTTTGTGATATATTGTTGCTTTTTGCAATATATTGTGTGGACCTATCACACAATGTTCATTCATTAGACTTCCCACCTTTTCCTGATCTTTTGCATTTGCATTATTATCCACACTGATGGTAAAATTAAATATAAAGTTTTAGTAAATTGACACACAGCATTTCGAGGCAACAAGATTGCAGTGATTTAAGTCGGAGACTTTTCATGGCCCCAAGCCCAAAATACTAATGCAGACTATTGATGCGGATATATACACTTGTGCTCAAATTTTACATACCCTGACAGAATGTAGGGTATGGAGCTTATGGATTCCATAGAATATGAATGATAACACAAATGCCTTTACTTCATGCATGGTTGCATGGTTGCATGAAGCCATTTATTGTCAAAAAACCTGTTTGTTTACGCTTTTCAACTAGAAAGTATAGCCAAATGATCAAAAGTTTGCATCTTGAAATAAACAGTCCAATTTTGTCAGAGAGCCTGTATTTCAGCTGAAGTGAGTTTTTCTTTGTTCCTGAACAAAATCCTGAAAATTAGATCAGGAACATTTGAGTAGTTTCTGTTTCATTATGATTTCAAAAGAGTAAACTCAGTTCTTTAACAATAAATGGCTTCACATAACCAACTAACCATGAATGGGAAAAAAAAAGATTTTTGTGGTATTCATATTCTATGAAACATGGCCAAAAGATTAAAAGGGTATGTAAACTTAAAAGGGTATGTAAACTTAAGAGCATAACTGTATATGTAAAATAACTGCAGACCCCTACTGTACACTGTCATTTGTGCTTCCTCATTTCAAAGGCTAAAACATGGCAAAAATCATCTTTAATAATGTTTATTTGTGTTCTAACCCTGTCGTTCCCAAGGCCCAGTCCATTACACCCCTCAAAATCCCCAAATTCCACGCAGCGTCCAACAAAAACCACCGTTTCACTGTTACAAAATCCATCCCCAACTTCGGAAAACCCTTCTTTCCCGGCCACACAAATGTCCATGAGAATATCCGCTGGTCTCATCGCCGCGCCTCTCTCCCGGTTCATCTCCCTGACCGAGCCGCTGCCTCTGCCAGGATGGGCTTGGCACGGCCTCCTCCTTATTTTGATGGCCTGCTGCTCGGCTTGACTCGGGCGGGCAGCGGGTCACAAAATGCTCGCGCACCCATGAGAACGCACACAAACACGCTGCATACAACGGCGCGGCACATTGTGTGTTTAACTTACTAGTTGTTTAAGTAAGCCGAGACGCATCCCCTCAGGTGATCGGGACATTTGCGAGTCCCCTCCCCCTCCGCCGTAGCTTCTGTCGCTGGCCTTAGCTCCGAGCGTTTCCCTCTTCTCGCTCCTGTTGTTTGTTTGTATTGCACCGGACTCGGGCAATAGAAGAAAGGGAAATTAAGCAGAGGAGGGGAAAAGGAGGCTAGAAATGTTAAGCCGGTTGGAATAATAGTGCCACTCTTTGTCCCAGACTCATTATTTTCACTGTGATTGCAATCTAGAGCAGCTCGAGTTACCCTAATTCGACCGGCTGAGGCTCGGGCACGAGAAATTGTACAGTGATGAGTGATGGTTGACTCGAAAGCTGGCAAAAGGGTTGGGACTGGGGAGAAACTTCAGCAGAAATATACTATTATGAGAAATAGAAATGCATGGGCAATCTAAACTTCCCGTGGCCAAAGTAGAAGGAGTGTCTAGGAGGCGGTTCAATTCGTCATCAAGTTACGAGCTGTGTGTGAAATGTGCTGATGGGCGGTTTATTTACGAATGTATTTGTTTTGTTTTTTACCTTTTAAACGCTGAGATCCAGACTCATTCACTGGGGAGTCCTGAATGTCCAGACAATAGGGTGCTAGTGTATTCACCTTATTCAGCCCCGCCCACTTTTGTTGTCTAAGCATTTCCTGTTTTTATTAGCACTTCCTGTGAGCTGGGATTTCCAGTGTTGTCAATGTAAGAGAGTGATGAAAACAAAAATGGGAAAAAAACTTGTTATTGTGGCTCAGGTTTAGTTTCAGTGGAAGGACATAAGAAAAGTGACCTAAAATAACTATTTAGAGATATAATGACTTTTTGTTGTCACTCTAATACACTAACTGTCTGTGAGGAACTCTAAAGGACCAAAGCTGATGGATATGTTTACACAGCAGTTTGTTGTAAATGTTACATGTGTCACCAATAACAGAAAGAAAAAAAGCCAAAATCAGCTCAAGTCAGACCTGCAATTTGACCAGAAATACAAAATGGCGGCCCTCATTGCAACTTCCTGAATAAGGTGAATATGTTTTAGCGGTATAGGTGAAACTGGAGAATCCGAAATCTACGTAGACACGGGGAGAACAAAACGGAATGGCCTCTGGTCCGGGAATTGAACATTGTTTGATTATTGTGTTAATTTATGGTTAAAAGCGAGGGGAAAATGCAGTGCCGGACCAGCCTTATGAGCAGACTATGCAGCTGCTTAGGGCCCAAAGACCACCAGGGGGGCCCCAATAGTTTAAATTTGTATTACAGATGTTGAAAGTCTCTTCAAAAAACTGGTACAGTGCAAAAACAAAACAAAACAAAAATCTTAAAATGATATATATTTGCCCTTTATTTGAGAAACTCATTTCAAGAAATTTGCCAGTGGATTAGTGGAGTTAAAAAAAATAAAAATAAAAAAATAAACTTCTTATTTCAAGTCAATTAATATTGTTTTCATCTACACAGTCCAGTTGAAGGGCGGGCATTGACTCATTTATTGGAATATGTATTTATCCAAAATGAAATTGAGGGGGCCCCATGACATAATGCAGCTTAGGGCCCTGTGAATTCTTGGGTCGGCCCTGGTAAAATGTAAAAAAAAGGAAATTACCAATGAACCAGATTTGGTGGTTTAAATTCTGAGATTGTTTAGTGTCAACATTCACCTTCAATTAACATTAGATTAATTACAAACAACATCAAAATGAATGGTTTACCTTAACCTTTCATAAGTGGCGATGCAAGTGTTTTTCTCTCGCACAAATGTTTTTGCGGTGAAGGACCTTGAGAGATATTCTTGAAACGCCACCTCCACATGAAAATCTGATTTCCTAATAGCCATATTGTGGCATTGTCATACACTCAATTTTGCGGGTAGAATTTCCGTCTCGGTAGAAGTGATGCAGCGATGAGACGAGCCGTGTAATTCCTTCAGGGATGCTTGGGCACCGGCAGGACATCTTGTTTATGCCAGAGCGACAATGTTGAGAAATGGTTTGGAGAGCGGCGCAGGCAGGCATGCTGGGCGATTTTGGCCAGAGATGGTGGCAGCCTCGGGGCCAAGCGGCACTAGACACACCGCGGTGGCCTGGTCCCTGTGTAGTAGTGCTAATCACAACCCACGGCTCGCTCCATCTGTTCTCCATCAGCAGTCCTCACCTTACCCACAATGTACTGCGTGCCTCCTGGCCAACCTGCTGTAGGTAAAGGCGGGCTACCCCTGGCCTCATGGGCGGGTGGAGTAGTACTGAAGTAGTCTGAGGGGTCTGGATTTGTAGCAGCTGTTGTTTGAGGGCAGAGGCTTTAACCCCTGCTCTCGTGTTATTAGTCTCCACTTTCAGAGCTGCTTTTTTCTTTCAACTAAAGAACAAGGAAGGCATCCATTTTCCAAAACTAGCAAGAGGGCTAATAGGTGCTTTTGCCAGAGGTGAGAGGTAAAAGTACTCTTTGAAGAATAGGATATTTATCTTTTTCAAATTATTATTATTATGGATACTGCAGGAGCTACTACAGTAACACCACTATTTCAACTATACTTCAACAACAAAATGTATGCACTTCTTCAACTAGGCGTCATTACAGCTAATAATATGACTGATTATTATGAATTCAAATTGACACCGCCTACTACTACTGGTAAACATACTAGTACTGGTAAACATACTACTGGTAGTATGTTGCACCGATCCAGCTTTTTTGCTTCCGATACCGATACTTGGGGTTTGAGCATCTACCGATATCCGATACCAAGCGGCTTTGATTGAATATTGGGGGGGTCGAAACTGAGCCCCCTATTGTTTGGACAAAAATTTGGGGGGGGTTAACTTAGTCAGGTTTAAATATTGGAGGGGTTATAACCCGGTACTGGGAAATAGAAAATAAAAAGTAAGTTTGTAGTTTGTGTTTGTTGTCTATGTAAACTGCTCTGTGAGTGAAACACTGATTTGTCCGTGTTATATTAATATAGAGAAATTAATCAGAGCATTAATGTATTACAAATATGTTTTGTCTGTGACAGTATTTCTCAAACTAAAATACAAACACAGACCTTCAACATTGGACAACATTATTTCACTGCTTTGTCATAGCTTCAGCCACAGCCTTGATTGGTTTAAGCTAGCTTTAGCATCTTTTTTTTTTAGTTATTTGGCAAATATTATAACAATGAGGGAATGAAGCTCATAAGTTTTTTTAAATGTGCTCAGAATCTCAATACCTCCCATCCCTTATGCAAACGATCAAAGTTATATGAAAAGGTTTGTTCCTGTGACTGTTCTAACTCATCTAACCTTGATACCAGGCTGATTCACAGTTGTACAATAGTTATGCTGATTTTCTTTGCCTTTAATTATTATCTGAAACTTAGTAATTAAAAAAAAGGAAAACAATATTACGAGCGGCCTTAACGCTCCTCCAGGTGGTGATGAGAGAGGCCAAAGATATTATTCTTGGGAACTCCTGCAGTGCAGGGGAAAGACTCCACACATTTAGACCAGCATGACGTTTCATGTTTGTTATTTCTTTCAAACTTTCTTTATTTCCGCTGCCGGAGATTTATGACTTGATAAGTGCCTCAAACTTTTTTTTCTCTTTTCAATCGGGAGTAATTTAAATACACCTCACGGGGAGAGAGAGAGAGAGTCTGTGTCTCTGTTTCACTCACTTTGTTCTTCCATCTCTATCCTCCCTTTATGTTTGTCTAATTGTTTTATTGCATTCCACAAAACAGAACATGATACTTTGTGTTTGTTTCCCCACATTTAATTGAGGAAAAGGCTTCAGTCAATAGTTCTACAATTTGCAGTCATCATTATTGTAGTATTTGAATCAGAGCTGTTTCTAGCTATAAGCAGACGAGACACTGCAGGTGAATAGGAGAAATCAAATGCATAGATCACTGACATAAATATGAGCAAATCAAATGCTGTGCATGATTTCTTTCATGCAAATATTTAAATATTTTATATTGGGGCAACAGTGGCACAGATGGTGGTCACATGATCGGAAGGTCGGGGGCTCGAATGCCGGCTCCTGCAGGTGCAAACTCGTGTCTCCGGGTGCTCCAGTTTCCCCTACCACTAAAAACACGTACAACAGTCCAGGCCGCCGTGGTACATGAGAATTGGTTCTCTATCGGCCCTGGTCAAATAAATTTCAAATAAAAATAAATATTCCTTAAAACTGCCTAAAACGTCAAATGTTTTCAATGAAAAACTTTTAAGGGGGTTTTTTATATTTTGTTTAGTTCTTGAATAAACTATAACTGAAACAATCTGTTCTGGCTATTTATATTAATGGTTCAAAAGTCAATAAATAGTAAAAGTTGATTTTTGCCTGCAGCGTCTCCCCTTGAGCAAAAGCCCAGGGCCCCACGACCCACTGGGGCCCCAAGACACAAGTACATCACAGTTTGTTTCTCAAATGACACAAGCTGAATTTGACTTTCATTACATGTTTGTGAAAGTCTCTTAAAGCAAACTCTCGAGCTACAAATGACCTTGTAGTAAAGCACTCATTAGAACAAAAGTCAGTGGAGTAAACTGAGTGAAATAAAGTTGGATCATTTGTTGTACACTTTTTCTTGTTAGAGACATACTTTTAGCTGTATACTCTGGATAAATAATACCTCTGTACACCTCTGTTCATTTGTTTCTTTTGCAGTAAGGTGCACGGTCGACAGCCCATCCATGTAATGAAAATGACCTTTGAGCAATCTACCGCCTGAGTTTATCATATTTTTAGACCTGGTCATTATTCTACACGCGCAGATGTTGCACGTCAAGGATTTGAATGCGTGTCTGACAGCGTTGTTCATTTTAGCGGATGAAAAATTTGTGTTGAGCTCGTCAGGTCGGTGATGGAGCTATCGGCCAATTTACTCATTCAAGTGTCAGTTACATAGACAAATGTATGGGCAGAATTGTGGGGCCCTTGCAGCCTGTCAACATGGCCAGGCTCGGTCATTAATCACCATACATTTGATCAGAATGCTGCAAACCTCTACTGTTTCCTGTGATGGCAGGACAATGGAAGGCAGCGTTAGATCTTGTTCGGCTAATTAGGTTAGTCCAGCTAATGGCCATTTAGATGGAGGATAACAGGGAGGCCTTTTACTCCGCAGATGTGGTGATGGAGGCAGCCGCTCTGATCTATGTGAATTAGAAGATTTGAAAAGAGCACATGATTTCCAGTGCTGTTGGCTTCAGGGCATAGATTATTATGTGCGTGCCCTTCCCTTCAAGGGGTAACACGGCACAAGGGTGAATAAATTGGTGGCCAAAACAAAAATGGCAGTTTCACAAAAGTGGGAGAGTAATTTGGAGTTTGGTTTACTCTTAGTGCTTTGGTGTTTTGTTACTGGAGACTTCATTGGAGCCTGGAATTCATTTGGGCGATATGTTTCTATAGACTGAAAAGTTATATCAACATAAATCAAATGAAAGTACTCATCATTGTGTTTTGGATCATACATTTTGTAAAAATCCATGATGATGATGCAAGAGTGCATGGTTTCTGATTGTATGTGGCAGGATTTTACTGGAAAATAAACCACTTCTCTTCAATATATGAATAAATATACACTAAATTGCCTACATGTTTTGGGGAATGCGGGAATGCGCTAATGAATCTTAAAACTTTGCATTCGAGTCCTATTGTTCTTGGATGCCATAAAGTTAGGCAGACAATAGCTAAAATCAGTTCTCAAATACAGTACGTCAAATTGCATGTGAAGTGTAATTTTTCATTATTCTTTTCCGCCTGCAGAGGCTTCAGAGCATTTTCACTAAAATGTGTTTGGGTAGAACAACAGGGGCATGGGAATTGAGAGGGGAATTAGAATTACAATTTCGACATACCCAGCTGCCCCAGTCAAATTGCTTGGCTGTTATAAGCTACTCCCTGCAATATCCTGCCACTGAGCTCTGTGAGGGCCACCATACTAATAAAACAATTCCCCACATGTATGTATAATCTGTGTGGACGTAGGAAAATTGGAATAAAAGGAAGAAGAAAAAATAGGCGAGATCAGAAGTAGTAGTTTCTCCAGCCAAATCGCAATTACCACCACTGCAGCTACCGTCCAAAGAAAGCAGTACTCAGCTGTTGCCTCAGTGTGGTGGTAAATACTTTATTGGCTCTGTATATGGACGGTGCATATATATCATTTTCATTCTAAACACAACCCGCAACTTTACGGACTGATTGTCAAAACAAATAAAACAATGCCTTTGGTCTTTGTGGCCATGCTGGTGCTGCTGCTATCCTGTGACATCACTCCCTCTGTAATATGGTTATACCGAATATGGCCTTTTTCAGGAATCGAATAGTTTAGTATGGTTGGTGTGAAAATGTTTGATGATAAAGAATTCACCTGAACTAGGTCTTCTCAGTTAAAGAAGTTCAGTTAAACGGTTTAAGATTAGACTGATACCGCAACTTTTGCCCTATTTCAGATCCGGGAGGGAAAGGGAGGGGAAAAGAAAGTAGCGCATGTGCAAGTTTTTTTTGCGCAGGACTTACTTTCCTTGACACCTGTATTAGCACAGCATGTATCGAGGTACATCCACAACTACGAGGGTAAGTAGGCAACGCTAATGCTATGCTAAGCTAATCCCGGAAATGAAGGTGGCGTTCGAGAAGCTAGTCATGACATTATTTCCCCACGTTAAATGGTAAAACTGTGGGTTTGTAAAGCTTTTGAATTGTTTCAGTCCACACATGGCCAAAAATCATTGCGTTTCAAGTCAAAACGGGACAAATCAGTGGTGTCACAGAAATCTACAGGGACATGGGACAAACAGCTCAAAGATGGGACCTCCACGGGTAAACTGGGACATCTGCTCACCCGGTTCCAAGTAGATCTACTCCCGATATAATATGGAAAGCATGTCTGGACGTCTTTGTTTGAGAGCTGAAATGGGAACTAGAGGAACAAAGATTGGCCTGTGTCATTGGCAGAAACTGAAGCTTGCGGGGTGGACTTTGTGAGCAACTGCCAGAGCGGTTTCTGGCCCCATGTTTTACTTTCAAACACGAAAGAAATGGCGTTGTCCCCGTGTGGAGAAAAACACCCATGCATCACATTCAGGCTGTATGACATCACTTAGCCAAAAACGCGCTGCCACTTGAAAACGGCAGCGTCCTTGCCCGATGCTAGCAGTTCTTTGGCTCTACTAAAATAATTGACCCTAAAATGTACTCAGTGTATTCATTTTGTGTTAGTTTTGGCAGCAGTGGGGCGTATCAGTGGGTGGCACAGATTAGCTGGCAGCATTGTGTGTCTTTCGTTGTAGTCTTGAGTGGGAAAAGTGAATTACAGACAAGAATTAAAAATCGCTAATTGGAGCTGTTGACAGTGTCTTATGGTGTGTTTAATGACTTCTGTTCACTTGCATTTCCCAGGAATGATATTTAGCACTTGGAGATTTCCCCAGAGACGTCCACGTGATTATTTTAAGTCATTGTTAGAAAATGACAAATGAAGTGGGTCATTGATGAAGAAAGCCATTGTTTTGGCTTGTTTTATTGCTAATGCATTATTGGAGATTACTTGGTGACATCGACTACTGTATGTGTTGTTCTAACTCAACCAATGAGACCAAAAAACATTTCTGTACGGGGTAACTTTTGCAGAAGCTGAAAAATTGTTGGTTTGGTAACCTCGTGCTGAATTCTGCAGATTACAACTGAACCATGACCACACGCAGCTGCTAAGAGATTATTTTTAGAGCTGAAGCAGGTGACTTCTAAAACTTCACTGAATAAATCTAAGTGTGATTGGTTGTCATATCATTTGTATGCTAAAATACACCAGCTGCGGTAGTTTTGCGCTGGTGGGAGGTCCACATTAGTCAAAAGTTATGTTTAATGCCCATAGCTGTTGTCCCTGGGGTTGTGGGAGTGTACTCTACTTTTCCTGGGGTGACCTGTGCACCGGTCGCACCCTGGGGGCCTCGGCTGCCCCATGCCGCTCGCTCACAACTCCGCATGTACATACACATCTGGTTTCCCGGGTATAGCTCCCATGAATGGACCTTTGAGCTAGCCACTGGTGCTAATGACCGGGGCATTCCACGAGATGAGGATGCAAAACAGAGCTGGCCATCGCTCCTCAGCGGTAACTCAATCCATCCCGCTAACGTGTGCATGTGTGTGAATTTAAATGGCCAAAGGGGGTAGGCTGGTGTGGAGGTCCTGAGGGGTCACTGCTGGCTGCCACTGGCACCGAAAGTGAAAATGTGCCAGCGCTGGCTTCCTCCCATATGTGCAGAGGGGTCGGCGCAATTTCCCCCGATTCTGGAGCCGGGTCAGGGTCCCACTTCCCCTCTGTATCAGTCATTGTAGGACAGGGAGGAGAGCAGGCACTACGGTCTTTGTAGAATTACTTTTCCTAATCCCCGAGGTGTCAGCGCGGTGGAGCAGAGTAAGCTGTTGTTGCAGGGGCATGGGGTTACGCTAGGTGAGGAGTGGGAAAAAAACACCCCACAATCGTATTTTTCAAATTATTCCATAATTAATTGAAAGGAAATTTTCTCACAGGCATCATTATCGGCAAAAAACCCACATAGCTTTTTGACTATTGAGATGTTTCGTTCACGTCAGCAGGTCGCAGCTACTCACTTGGCAGCAGGGAGCGAACAGGAGTGCTTTGCTCAGGAACTGAAAGTGAATACATTAAGAAGAAGTGGAAGTAAAATGTTGCCCCGGAAAAGGGGCTCAATGATGATTTAAGGAGCTGGCAGTTGGCAAAGGATTATTTTACTTTTCGTCAGAGGTTTTTCCTTGACCCAAATAGCTGCCTTCTCTCTCGTTCTCCTCTGCCATTTCACTTTGGAATGCCCTGCCAAAGAGTAGATCTGCTAATACGCTTTATACATCTTAATGTGTGGTCATTTAACAGAACCATTTCAATATGTGTTAACCAAATGCAAACCAGAAGCCAGAAACATCACGGGGCTTAATTTAACTAATACCATTAACAAAAGAGCTGTATTTGTGAGTTATTATTTGGCTAATTGGTGGATTTACTCAAATAGAGATTGGAATAGATTTTAGGGTAAATCTTTATAGAAACATTAAAAGTTTATCTGAGGTCATTTGGACATGTTGATGGTCTTAGCTGCTTTTGCTAATGCATCTCGTATAATTACTACAAGCAACAGCAACTTGATCTAAATAGGAGTACATTAGGAATGTAAGAAAAGGAAATGTAAACTGCTTCTATTTTGTTTTTGTCAAAATATGTTATAAATCAAATGAAATTGGAAAAATAATTTAAGTGCTTCTCTGCTCTCCCATCCTCCCTGTTGCAATAAGACATTTTGTGTGAATGCATGATTAACTTCACATTTGAAAACACACAGCGGCCGTGCGGATGCTGCAGCAAACAGGCACCAGAGCACTTGAGCTGTTGATAACGAAAGCCATCACCCTGTGCACTGCTAAGCAGTTACCACATGATTTTATGAGAGCCACGCTCATTTATGAGTGCAATCAGCTGCAACCCAATGCCCCATAGGATGTCAGTGTTAGCACCCCTCTTTGTCCTATGATGATGGACTGTCGTTTCAATGGCGTTATTGTAGCTCTAGTGGCCATCCAGGGAGTCATACATTGATAACAATATCAGCTCATAAAGATGTTGGAGAAAAGGTCAGTCCCGCTCCCTTCTAGTCCACTGTATCTGTATCTGTGTGCCCCACTCTCCCCCACCCCGTCCCCACGTCTGCGCCTCTCTATCTTGGCTGGGGTGATGACGGCTGCCGCTCGCTGTGTCAGGAGCTGGAATGTCATGTTTTAACTGGACTTGGAGGTATGTGGACAGGCAGACAGAGCGAACAGATGGCAGCGTGACATGCCCAAGGTCATCTGGCACGCACTTTTCAGGAGCCCGGGATCTGAAACCCAACACTTGATCCACCGTGCTTCCGTTTTTCTTTTCTTTGGGACGTGTCTGGTCTTCCTCATGTTCCACTTTCACCTTTATCGTCCGACCTTTTTATTACTATGCTTTTTTTTGCTTTACTCAATGTAGGTCACAGAGCCTCCTGTACTCACTGCCACTTGTCTCTGCCTAAACTCTACACACACACACACACACCTCACTGACATTTCCATCCCTCTCTCAGGTTTTCCCACACATTTCGGCCCGTGCCCATCCATAAAATGCGCCCGGCCACTTCTGTGTCCCGGAGTCTCGCCCCGAACGGCGCTGTCAGTGCAGACGCAGAAAGAATCCAAATGAGTTTTAATTACCTGTGCAGTCGTGTCCCGGAGGGTGTGTTGCACAAATCCCGGGCACACCGCTGCACTGTGCCTGCCATGTCACAAAACGCACATAGCTTCTTTGTCTTGCAGCTAATTTCCAGCTACAAGCATGAAGAGCATTGAAGAATAAAAGACAGGTAAAAGGAAATGGAAGTGGGAGAGGGAACAGGGAACAGGGACGGGAGTGGAATTTTAGATGCCGTTTTGGTGGCTGCCTTTTGTGAATGTTTTGAGGGTGCAAATTCCAATGTCAAGCGATGTTTAAATGGGGCTGTTGAAGGCACAGACCGATCCAGCCGGCAATCTACTACAGCGTGTGCGATAATACGGCCTGCTGTGTCCTCGCAGTGTTTGGATCACATGACATGATATGACAAAAAAACAATATTAGCTCTGAAGATATTTTTTGTGCCTATACTGGTTAAACTACATGGCTTGCAATCAAGTGTCGTCCACAGTTTGCATAAATGAATAGAATGGGCTTCTGGTTGAAATTCACCAAAGCAGAATCCTTGCAGCGATAGATTCAAATTCATTATCTTTATTTAGATTTTACTTTTGTTTAAATATTGAAATGTTTATTGATGCTCCTATGCACTTATGTTTTGCCTGTGTTAGTACAATCTAACAACTAGTTCAGTCTTCGTAATCATATACATATAAACTAATGATACACAGGCATGGAAAAAAAAAGCACACTTTTGTTCGAATTACCAGCTACATGCTCTCCCGCTTATTTATCGGGCGTGTCGTGAAGCTCATGTCCATCTGGTGAAGGGCTTGTTATGCTTTTAATGCTCCCCTATGAGAGTACTATGGGCGCTCTGCTCCATTTGCCGCCTTCACAAAGTGGGTCCGTGCAATCCGTAATGAGGTGAGAAGGACACCGCGACAGCACCAGCGACTATACGGAGGTGACATTTCCCCAACGCCGACAGCAGCCCGGCCGAAAAACTAAATAGCCATTTGTTTCAGGGAGCACTTGTTTAGTCTGTTCTAACTGTTCTGATGACTGACTCAAAACAGCATGCAATGTGCTTATTGTGGCTTGTGTTTGAGGTGAGGGGATTGGTAGGGGCTCAAAAGTGAGTGGATGAATTGAGTTAAAGTACATAGACGTACATTTTGTTGAAAATGAGTTGTTTCTGGACCCGTTCAATGTTCTTGCAGGTTTTTACCAGCAAAACAGTATTACCCATTTCCATCTTGTTCTATTAGTGGTCAAAACTTTAAACCTAAATATCTCAGAGCCTCTCAGAATGCAGATAGAACCTTATAATATAATAATAAGAGGACAAAATTACCATTTCTTCTGTGTTTACCTGTGTGTCACTTATGAATGAGGTCCATTTTCCCCACTGCTTATCATATACGTCCCTTCATCTACTGTATGTCCTATATGAAAGGACATATAATCAGTCCTTTCAAACTGATTATATGTATTTTTGTGTCCATTATCGAGATTCCCTCTATAATCCGGATCCAATTTTCTTGTGTAGGCGGGTCTGGCTTTGAACAACTTTTTGTAATTGCCTTTCCACTTGCAGCCAATATGACCTTTATCATAAACATATCCTCTTTCTTCCCCACATCTGGTATTTTTTTCCAATTTTATAACCCAGTTTTATATAGTGTCTCTCCAACCTGTTCCTAGTATAGTCATTTTAGTTTTACTCCAAAAGATGTGTGTATGATTGGCATTTACTTGATATTTTCTTTTATTACAGCCAATCAAAGAGGGAGTGAGTAAATGAAATTGATAGAATCCTAAAGGGTCACTTTCAGAGCCGGCCCCAGCCTCCACAGGGCCCTAGGCAGATTTATGTCATGGGGCCCGTCACGACATCAGTATTCTTTTGGATAGATAATTCATTTATGGACAAAATGAGAAACAACAGTCAGTCTCTCGTTTCTCATCCCAACAATGTTTACAAAAGAAAGTGCAGTCATTTTCAGGAGAGACAAAGGCAATATTTGAAGCACTGAACACTTTTTGGGGGCCCCCGGTGGTCTCGCGGCCCAAAGTAGCTGCATAGTCCGCTTATAGGCCACTTTCCAGCGTCACTGCCGCAGAAATGCTAACAAAGACTAGCAAGCAAGCACAAGAGATTAAAACAAATGCTCTGTTATTAGATGTGCAATGTTACTTTTTGTTTTTTTCTAGTGCTGTCAAACGATTAAAATATTTGATCGTGATTAATCTCATGAATGTCATTTTAATCAACATGGACAAGTAGACGGGCTTTGTGCAAATGTTTTTTGTTTGAAAACAATGTGTAGTGTTCCATGCCCTCGTACTCGTTTCGTACAGAGGGTCTGGATCTTCACAATTGAGCTCCGTTATCAGGTGGGAGGGGTCAACTCCTTTTAAAGTTTGAAACGATTGGATCTGATTTAACCCAATCGCTAGCCTGGCCTTAGCCATCCGTATTATCATTTCCTGCATATGCCTGACGTCACCTACAACACCCCCCTCCCCCGCTCGCTGAATGGTCCGAAGAAATTCAACCGATGTATCGCAGCCACTGAGATCAGACCCAGACTGTAACATGTAGAGAAATGATAATCAACCGAATATTTTACACTAACATGGAGTTTTCACTGTAACCACTTTTTTTGATTATTATTCCACTAATATTTGCTTCTTTGAACATAAAATGCTATAAACCTGACCTTCTATGTGCCATCTGTGTTTATTCTCATACCTGTATAACATAGCACTTTTTGACACGAATATTCAACGCGACGTTACATCGCCCCCCGGTGGCCTAGGGAGACATGATTGGACTCATTTTAAAGCACAAACCCTCGAAGTCTCTATGACATTTACTCACGGAGATATTTGCTAAAGTCTTCGGCGGCGCGGATGATGCATGGGCGGCGTTAATTGAGTTAACGCGATAATAGCGCGATATGTTTGACAGCACTAGTTTTTTTTTTTACTAGGAAAGAAAAATCAGGTATAGGGCCTTTAAATTGTATTTCTGACACAATTGTATTTGTTTATTTTATAATGCACTTGTATCAGATTTACGTTACCAAAACATTGCATTATGGTTCTGTCAAAAAGCGTAACAGAAATAACTAACAATAACTTACCTGCCCCAGTGCATGTTTTACTTGAACATTATATACTAAGACTGAACGCAGCAGATTTCTATCTTGGGTGTGAGGTTGTAGTGAAGCACAAAAAAGCATTTTAAACATATTCATCCACAAAGGTTACATTCAGAATAGAAAGTCTCTGGGCGTCAAGCCGCATGTTTTCCTTTGAATAGAAATATGCATAGCCACAAACACAGCATATGGATGTATTTATGGCATTGCTTTGTTCTTCTGAATGTGTTACGTTGAAACGCTAAAAAGCTCCTTTTCATCTGCTGTTTTTCCACTTCACCCTGCTGTTTCTAAAATGGCATTTTTACTCACCGAGAATAGAATTACTAGGTGTATTACAAGAAGAGTGCAATTTGTAGCATTTAGAGCTCATAAAGGCACATTTTATCCAGCAGTTTGCTTCCAGTTGTTTGGCCAGGATGTTATTGCCCTTGTTAGGCCCACTTTTAGGTTTAGAGAACGTAAAATCGTATTAAAAGAAGAGAAAATATACAGTATGTCTTACTAATTTTTAAATACATGTCTCTGAATCAGCGAGAGCCACGCCCCGTTGGTCAGAGGGAGGGGTCAAAAATTCACCTCATCCAGAAATCGCTCTGGAAATCTGTTCATTATTAATCCCAAGAATAATCCTAATAATAAGTCTCAGGTGGCGATATTTGTTGAGGTAAAGTATGATTTTTGTCAACAGGAAAAAGTAATCTGCACGTGGAGAACCACAAAACTCCGAGGGGGGTCAAACTCACACTTTTGGATTGATGTCTCGGTGAGAAATTTGATTTTGTGAGCAACTCCCAAAGTGTCATATCAGCCATTAATCATGTGTCCCCAGAGAGAGGGGCTTAGTGGAGCAGAGTCCCCCTCTCTTATCGCACCGACCAGTGTTCTCAACAATTCATACACACAACCTGACACCATTTTGTTCCAGTGGGCAGCTTAAGTTAGAGTCAAAGTACAGACACCAAAAGGCCTCATCCTATGGGCTCTGGTGTCACCGTGCTCCCTCCTCACTTACAAACACTTAAGTCAAGGACGTAGGGAAATTTGGGCAAAAACTGATGAGGTTTCACTTTCGCGGTGCACTTGATAGTTCCAAGCGCTTGTACGGGGCATCAAATTCCTCTCCTAATGACGTGCCCGGGGCTGCCTGCAGGAAATGTGGCATTTTCATCTTCCAGCCGGAGCATCTGATTGGGCAGCGACGAAGAGCCAAAAAATGGCTGGGGCACTTCCTAAAAATGTTGCACCAATTGGGATCTATATGAATGTGGAGATGTAGATATGTACACGCGCTAAAGAGGACCGTTTTAGATTATGTGAGGTACAAGCAACAATTATTCTCTCATCATCAGTTTCAAATTCAGTGGGAAGTTTTGCAGGACTGGAAGTTTGGTCACTTGAGCAGTAAAGTTTACTTCTGCACAAAAGCGTGACGAAAGTATGTCTAAAAACAGAGCAGTTTTAGTGCGTCGCAGCCCCATTATCAACTCTGTGATCTGCCGGGGGCCCTCATTAAAAGAAAATGTCACGTTTTTCTTCATGCGTCCAAACTTTTTTCACCGAGGGCCGCATAGTGAATTGTATACGGCATGGAGGGCCACAAATCGGTGGTCAGTGCAGTCAAAAAGTCGATTTGGTTTATCCAAGAGAGGTTTAGACCTTTCTCCACACCTGTATTTAGTCTGGAACCTTAATACAAGCTCTGTCTCACAATAAAATGTTAGCTTTTGAGGTTTTGATTGTGTAGAATTGTTAAACTTAAGTATCATATCTGGCAACGTACACTGTAAAACCCAACCGTCCAACTTATTTAAATCAACCAAGTTATTTTGACCCAATTATACTCAAAAGCTATTGTAGCCCTTTTTAACTGGGTTATGAATCCCCAAAAGTGAAAATATGAGGCAATAACTCATTTGAAATGGGTTTGTATGTGTCTTGTTACACTTTAAGTTATATTGATCTAAATGGTTTAAGCTATATTGACTTTGTCTCTTTAAACCTAGAAAATAATGTTGCCATTTTATTTTCTTAATAAATCCTGTGGCGTGTGGTGCATTTACTGGCTAGGCCTTCAGTGGCAGAATTTAGGACTAAGATTGAGTCAAAAATGCATGAACGATGAAACTTGTCCCCTGCAAAGAGTATCTGTATAACCAAATAGGAGCATTTAAATGTTTAACATCTAAATATATGTATGCCAATTCTACAAGGGGCTTGTGGTCCACCAAAAAATGGCCGCATTTGGCCCCCGGGCCGCCCTTTAGGCACCCCTGACTACTAAATACTATACAGCAATGAATATGCTTAAATATTGATTCTAATTAAACAAGTATATTTAAAAGTATATTTTAATATGAATGATCTGTGGGCGACTTTTGGAGGCCTCCCTGAAGTACCTTTAAAAACCGCTGTTCAAAATCAAACTTATAATTAAATTTTACTTAAATGCATCAATAATTAGGATTGAAATATTGAATTTTACCGTAAAAACAAAACTATTAAATACATTCTACAACTACATTCAAAGGGAAACTGAACAGTTGCAACAACACATCGACAGTTGTCTCACGACGTTCTACACCCAGCTCACGTTCCCTATTAGAGGGTGATCAATCCAACGCTTGGTGAATTCTGCTTCACAATCATGGGAAGACACAAAAATACATTAAAAAAATATTGAATCACAAAAAAAATCGTAAATAAAATGTGATATATGTATTTGGTAATGATAGCACAACAAACCTGGATAACAGTTCACTTTCATAGAGATATAGAGGCAGTGTTGATAACAGATTTGCATAATCCAATTAAATGTACACATTTCTGATGGAGTACAAGAACTGGCTGGCCGCTGCGTGTCCGCTGCGCCCTGAACCCGGAGCATATGCAGCGAGCGCCGGCAGCCGACCTCTCCCCGTGTGTGGAGAGGAGAGCCTCTCGCCGGACAGCCCTTTGATCTGCTGCCTCTCCTGTGTCCTCTTTCACGGCCAACTCGCCACGCACAGCCACTTTTTAATATGGCCGCTCGCCCCCGACTCCCCGAGCAACAATAAACGTTACCTTTCAACTGTCAGCAGGTCTTAATCACTGGGATTACTGCCACGCTAAATGTTGAATTCTTGTTAATAATCCCGCCCGGTGAAAAAGCTAAACATACCAGCAGAGATATAGATATGGCCCCTCCCGGCTCCTGCGCGGGAATACCCTTTGGAGTTTACCATCGCACTTTCATCACTTGCGAATAATGCGACGGAAGTCAAAGAATAGGGCTCAGTTTTTGGATAAATGTGGACAATAACGGGAGGAATTCTGTTTTTTTTTTTTTTTTTTGGCAGCGAGCGCGCGGAGGGTCATTCTCGGAGCGCTCGCTGAACAGGGGAGCCGTTAGCCAGCGTCCCGCGAGGCACAAGGGGCTGGAGCACACACCACAACCGGCTAATGGAGCTTCAGAGGGCCTTCAAACAGCCACGCTCTCAGGGCTCGGCACACGCCCCGAGTCCACTTCGTTTAGGTTCACGCTGGCGCAGACGAGGCAGGGAGCTACGGTGTTTTAAGGGTTATCGATATCAAGGTGTAATAGTATTGGTAGGCATGATTACAAAGGATTTCAGAGGCAGAGTCAGATAAAGTGTGTGTTGTTGTTTTTTATCCTTTGGACACTGTAGATTATTATTATTTTACAATAAAGAGAAGCAGAAAATCATAATTTGTTTTAATGTAAATATTATATTTAGGGATGCACATTCTGCTCAAATTCTTGAATCATTTAATGGGTAGCTTTGTCAATTATTATGATAAAGCTTATTATGACATTTTATGCTTTATTCCAATTGATAGCATTTAAAAAGTTGGATTTAACTAATAAAAAAGGCTTAGCTCCCAGATGATACTGTTTTTTTCCTTTTCACACAACCTAAAGACTAATTATGGCATTATTATTGTATTTTTTTTTTATCAGCGAAAGCCATGATGGCGATTAATCATTTAGCTTTCATGAACTTCCCTATAATTACATCTATATAAAATATTCAATAAAACCCCAAGGAGGTCATGATGTTAGTAGGTCGTGTTGTCACAAGGGTTACGCACGGGGAAGTGGCTATTTTTCACGCAAATTGACTCAATAAAAAATTATTCAACATTTTCAGAACACCAAAACCAAGAGGTCTCCAGTATGTCAGAAACAGCCACCGCAGTCGATGTGCTGTATTGATCCTAACAAGGCAGGAGTCGAAAGAAAAGCAAATTAAGAAATATATTTTGCCAACAAAACCACGACACGCTTCTTCCCCTGCATTTTTGTTGTTGGAGCGTTACGCCTGCAGCCTGTCACTCTGTCTTACATTTTCTTTAAGTGGCGCCACATTTGCATTGCATGTGTCCAATTTGACGCAAATGTCATGTGGATCTCTCTGTCCTGCCGGTGGAGAGACGGCATCTAGCGGAGTGAAACTCGAAGCTCAGTCCTTGCTCCGCTGCCTCCAAAATATTTTACCATAGCTTAGCTTAGCTGCTCCACTAAAACGTGCACTCCGGTATGCACTCCATTGCCCCCTCATGTTGCTTTGAAAACAGCAGTGGATTAGGGGCCGTTCCGTTGTCTCATGTTTTGGGGAATAGCCCTGGCCCGGGAGAGGGAGAGATGGAGAGATTTTATACAATTGTGGAGTACAGTGGGTTAGGGGAAGAGCCCACTGCAGCCAGCGAACAAGTGGTCATGCATTTTCATCAACTGTGATATCATTCACAGGGAATGCAATTCAGGTTGGTTTGAATGAATATATTAAGTAACAAGAGGCTGCGATTTATTTCACTGCATATGGGAGTGTTTAGGACGCATGGCTGAGCTAGTTTGTAGTCACAGCTTGCATCAGACTTTTGCACTTATACTAGCTTTCAATGGCCTGTTTGATTATTCAATGCCAAACACAATTTTACAGTATTGTTTTAGGGGTGGAAACAAACATTTACTCCTTAGCTAAGAACAAAATCATATCATTTGGCTTGTTTTGGGCTGATATATTTGCTAGATTCCTCGCTGAGCCTTTTGAATTGGAGTTTTACCTTTATTTTGGCATATTTTCCGTTCATTCCTACACGCACCTCTCTTTGTTTCCCAGCCTTTCTTATTAATCTGTCATTCGCACAGTATTGCATGAATAATTTGGTCCAATCACAAACACACCAACCTGAATATTTTTTCATAAATAACTGGGGTCTCTCTCACGTGCGTCTTTGGTGAATAAAGCCAATATTCTGGGCATGAGACATTTCCATCAGTCTATTCCTTTTAGCTAATTAAATTGCTATGAATCCCGCTATCACAGTGTTAGCAGCGGGAATATACGATGGCACTTCTTTATTGAAATGATTTCCATGGGTGTTTGTCTCACGCCTGGCTCTCTGTCAGGCTTTTAGGGGGAGAGAGACCGAGGGGGGGGGTGGTAAA
>OMNZ01104286.1:7341-21596 GCA_900303255.1 Lesueurigobius sanzi | reverse complement strand
ACGTAAAAGTGCAGATACAGGACCAAAAATGTACTTAAGTAAAAGTATCAGATGCAATTTCTACTTAAGTAAAAGTATAAAAGTATCCAAGTATTTTGATAGAGTTTAATGTGCAGGTTTTTTTTTAATCATTTAATCAAACCAGGTCTAAACTAGGTCTAAACCAGGTCTAAACCAGGTCTAAACCAGGTCTAAACCAGGCCTAAACTAGGTCTAAACCAGGCCTAACCAGGTCTAAAACCAGGTCTAAACCAGGCCTAAACCAGGCCTAAACCAGGCCTAAACCAGGCCTAAACCAGTCCTAAACCAGGCCTAAACCAGGTTTAAACCACAACTAAACCAGGACCAAACCACAACTAAACCAGGACCAAACCACAACTAAACCAGGACTAAACCACATCTAAATCAGGTCTAGACCAGGTCTAAACCAGGTCTAAACCAGGACTAAACCAGGTCTAAACCAGGACTAAACCAGGTCTAAACCACAACTAAACCAGGTCTTTACCGGGAGTTAGTCCTGGTTTAAACCTGGACTAAACTATAACTAAACCAGGACTAAAAATAGTTTAAACCAGGACTAAACCAGTTCATCGTGGAGGAAATAAAATACTTTTACTTTTAACCCAATTTTAAAATGTAGTGCAGTATAAAGTACAGATAGAGGCTCTGAAATATAGTGAAGTAAAAGTAAAAAGTATTCTTCATAAAATGTACTTAAGTAAAGTAAAAGTACCTATAATTTGTAATTGTACCACTGCTTAAATATACCTGTAAGTAAACAACAGAATGAGCCAATGCTTCCCATTCAAGAGCCTACATGATATTTGGAGACAGTCACAAAAGGCCTGTCGGTGGTGAGATAGCATCACAAGTCCAGGACGGTGGAATGAGGAAATCCCCACAAGTGTTTAGTCTCTTGAGTTCTTGCCTTGGCTTTGTAGTTAACCTTTAACCAGGCTCGCCTCCAAATAACAAGGCGTGCAGCGCTGTTCAGGTGATAAGAACAGACGGTCTTAATCTATTCCACCGAGAGGACAGAGCGCCTATCCATTTGCATGATTCTTCAATTGTATTTTGGAGTTTGTGAGCTTAGACTCTCGACTACTTCTCTTGGAGTAAAGAAGATTGTTGTGTTTGCTCTACACTAAAAAGAGCGTGAATATAAACCTGGAATAGATACACCAGAATGGCCGGACATTACAGCATTATTTAACTTTAGTTCGTAAACGCATCTTGAATGGAATATTAATTGGCAAGAATGATTGGTGTTGGTGTGGATTCAGATCGCAGGGTACATCCAGGAGAGTTTAAAGAATTTGTCAGCAATTCAGTGTTTGTTTTAGCTGATCCAGACCATTACCGTTGTGAGTGTTTAGGGACTCGGGGGGGAAATGTGCCTTCACCCCAGACCTAGCAGATCACCATAGCTATAAAGTGCTTTGTTTACATTTCGTCAGCCTCCTACTAGCAAGATTGCCCAAGTCATAGTTTAAGGTTTTGGGAAACTATTCCGTAGTAGTACAGTGGCCCTGAAGTGCAAGTCACGCCCAAAAGCAAAAGCGACTACATGAAAGCAAAAGCGACAACACAAAAGCAAAAAACAACAACACGAGAGCAAAAAACGTCATGAGAGCAAAAAACGACAACACGAGAGCAAAAAACGAGAACACGAAAGCAAAAAACGACAACACGAAAGCAAAAAAACGACAACACGAAAGCAAAAAACGACAACACGGAAGCAAAAAATGACAACATAAAAGCAAAAACGACATTTTTTTCTTTCTTGTTGTTGTTTTTGGTTTCATGTTGTCGCTTTTGGTTTCATGTTGTCGCTTTTGCTTTCATGTTGTCGTTTTTGGTTTTGTGTTGTCGCTTTTGGTTTTTTGTTGTCGTTTTTGGTTTTGTGTTGTCGGTTTGGGTTTCGTGTTGTCGTTTTTTGCTTTTGTGTTGTCGCTTTTGCTTTTGGGCGTGACTTGCACTTCAGGGCCACCGTAAATACGGAATCCTTACAGAGATTGAGACAGAAGATGTTCTTTGTTATTACAAGCCTTTGCTGAGGACATGGCTAATGATATTTAAAGATGCTGTTTGGAGAGTAGAATAATTAAAAAAGAGCATCTCAATTTGAGAAAAAAATTAAATATTCAGGCAAATAATTCTGCTTGGATGTGTGGTAGGTTAAAAAATGAACTCAAAGCTTATTGTAATGACTATTGACCAGTGCTAGTTAAAGAGAATTGTTCTGTATTTCTCAGCAATGACCTCAGTCCTCCCTTGTGTACAAACCTCTGGTATCATGTGTCTCCTTGAACCTCACTGGTCGCTGTAGTCTTTCAATTGCACACGTTCGCCCATTCTTTCCCTCCTTCCTTTTCCTCGCAGCCGAGCGTTTCCCACAGAGACTGCAGCTTATAGGGGTGGACCCAATTGCATTATCGCTGCTGGGAGGAGGCACAAAACTAACTTCCTGGCCAACTTGGGATCTATATTAGTGCAACAAAGCAGAATGGACAGAAGATGACTAAGGGAGAGGGAGGTCAGCTCACGAGCCGAAACACGGGAGGCTTTTCTTTACTTGCTGGACGTGCTGCCGTGTTGTTGCATTCCCATTGCTGCTTGTTGTAAACTGAAGGATTAGGATTGTCCTCTTTGTGACTGCAAGTGCTGTTTTTGTTGCCTTGGAGAGGGGTGTGTTAGTAGCAACGGCAGGCACACATCCTTTGGGAGTGGTGTAACTGGGAGGGCAGCGGCTCCAGCCACGTTCTCAGCCCCTCCAAAATAGTCCGGGAAAAACACACACACACACACACAGCGTAGACGGTCGTTTGTTAGGAATGCCATCCCAAGTGCAGAGGGGTGTCGTGGGGCTGCCGGCTCGGAAAGTGTCTTTTGGACCATGTTTCACATCTTCAGTAAACCGTGAGTGCTGTTTGTTTTTGCATTACTCTATCTTTCCTTTTGGATTGTAATGCTCACAGCTGCATGCAGGGTTAGCTTTTTGTATCCACTCGAAGACTTCCTTGCAACACAAAGACTGTAAAGCTCTTCCTGTGTGAATCATGAAAGCAAAGAAAAGACCACGCTGGTTGATTTGAAACTAGAATAAGCACTGTACAGTGGAAGAGTTGAGGAGAAACATCCTGTGCAAGGAGGAGGGCATGTTTAGACTTGAGCATGAAAAGTATTCAGTGCCGCAGGCAAATCTTTGGCCTCGAAGTGCAAATAAGATCTTTGTATTGGCAGCAGTGTTTTGGTGTTTTTTACTTAACATGTTATCTATCTAACTACCGTATATATCTCTAACTAATGGTGGTGCCAAGGTCAGAAAGTACTTCTCTGATGGCCCAAACAATGTTGAAATCAGCCAAATGTTTTCTTATGCCTGTGTGGATGTACTGTATGTGATTATTTGGTACGTGAATCTGGAATTAAAAGTTTTATATGATAATTTCACTAGGGCTGCAGCTATCGAAATTTTTTGTAATTGAGTATTCTGTTCTGTTTTATATTCTGTCTATATTATTAGATATATCTATTATTATATCTATATCAATAGTGTGTTTACGAAATATGAAAAAACTCTTAAATTGAGTTATTCCTCAAAATTGTATATGCTAATGAATGCAGCTTTGTTCATATTTAGCATTTATTGTAAATACTTTATGTGTGGTGAGGGCATGTTTTAAGTGTCTCTGTCTCTGTGTAGCGCCACATGCAGGAGAGGTGAAGAGGAAAGTTATGTGAGGGAGATTTTAGTGCATTTGCCTCTTGTTACTTATGCCTCATCACTAAAGATGGCGTTCACCTGACATCCCAACATTCTAAAGAGGCAATAGTTTAACATTGAGGTGGAGGGCAGGTACACACTCCATGCTGGGTAACCATGATAACTGTCAAAATGCAGATTTTTCTATTTGGTTTATGAGTAATATCCCTGTAATTCCTGGGCCAATCCACATGAAACAAAAACTGTCACAAAGTTCAATGTCTTCTCTGTCAGCACATATGAAATACGCTATAATTATCTTCTCATAAAGGTGTCCAAAAGTGGAGACAATATTCAAAAGCAAATGTGTGATGCTGGCCAATAGAAAGCTCTTTCAGCCATAAGAATAATATGTCAGGTTTGTGAATCACATCACTATCAAATAATTATCAAGAACAACATTTGTGAATTTGATTTTTTGAAATGTCCTTCAAAAACTGTCTGTCTCCCATAGAGTTGTATTGGCCCTGCCCTCCACCTGAAATAGAATTCTCGAACATGAACGCAACCTGTTTCCTCATAATACAGGCTAATATGCATTATCTTGTAGAGGCTCCGAGTCCACTTACAGAAGTGGCATTCATGTGAAGATGTTTTCTATTCGGGTGCTGCAGCATTGAGTATGTAGTGTAGTGGTAGAACTGAGTTTACTCTATTGAAATCATAATGAAACAGAAACTACTCAAATGTCCCTGATCTAACATGACAGCAACTTCAACAACTGCCAGGAAAATTGTTCAGGAGCAAAGAAAAACTCACTTCAGCTGAAATACAGGACTTTCTGACAATATCAGAATAGAGTTTATTGCAGTTTTCACAGACTAGGAATTTTATTTTGTGTTATCATTCATATTCTGTGAAAAATGGCCAAAAGATTTAAAGGGTATGTAAACTTATGAGCACAACTGTATATGCAGTATGTGTATGTGTGTGTTTAAAAGGCACACTGACATCTCTGTAGCCTTCAGCAGCATTTGACAGTACGCTCTGCTTGTCCAGAAGCAGGGGATGACTTTAGTTTGCTAATTGAACAGACACGGCCCAATTAGAACAGCGCTTCAGTCTGAGCTGTTACTGGACTTCAACACTAGATTATGTCTGCTGCTGTCGTCAGCTCCTCCTCTGTCCGGGCAGACATTTTCTTTTTAGTACAGTCCTTTGAGGATTTTATGTAAAGCTTGATAAGTAAAGTTTTAAGTTTGACTGATTGAATGTAAATTGAGTAGTAATTTAAAAGATGTGTAGTTATTCCATTATTTAGCAGTTTTATTCCCTACATACTAATAATGTCTGGGACTTACCAGCCAGTCAGGAATAAATGTGAGGTTTGCATAATTTGTGTGAATTCAGATTGAAAATCCAAAAATACGACCCACAAACATGAGTTTTACATTGTCTAAGCAACGTTTGTATTTGTAAGTTTGAAGTAGTTCCTTTCATTAATATCATTTGACCTTTTTATAATCCCTTGTAAAAATGGTTGTGTCTGTTGTAGGTTTTCATGAGCATGATTCTGGATATAAGTTGAATTTGTCCACATTTTTACGATTGGATAAACATGAAATGGCAGTAACTTGATATTCCTAATTTACTCGAATTTCAACCATGTTTTGGTTTTGTTTTTACACAATTTGATGAAGACCAAAACTTGCTATTTGTGTTACAACACAGTGGAATGCAATTTTTTTTTTTTTTTTTTTACCATTTTCAAGACAGCTATCAAATGTCATAATTTTTTCTAGGGATGGTCCGATATAACGATATAACGATATATAGAATCTCCAACACAAATTCACTCAAAATGTCCCCAAGAGGAAGCCGGATTTTAATAGCCATCATAGTCTCAAAAGGAATCTGAGGGAACCACAGTAACCAGCCAAAGTCATATTGCATTATCCTTTTTTCCAATGATGAATTTAGGAACTTTCTAGACGTGAGTGGGTCTTGCTATTGATTTTAAATGTTGAATGTTAGCAGAACATTTTCACATCGGACCATCCCTAATTTTCCCTGATACCATGCAGGCCTGGCCTTCATGATACTTGAGGACTGGCTGTGTCGGCTGTGGCCTTCATCTGATGTGGTTCTACTTGCTGCCAGCTGTTTATCCCTTTCGCCTCGTCTCTGACCTGAGTGCCGGGACGACCCACTCCAGAGTGGTTGTAGTGGTGTCCTGCCGCGAGTGTCCCAGCAGATGTTACAGTGATTCACCCCCTCGGAGCGCCGGGGAGGATGGGCCCACTCTGTAAACACCCTGCCCGTGTGTTAGCAAGCAGGAAGATGGTGCCAACTCTACTGTCATTCGCTTATACCACATGACCACACACGGCTACAGTCTCACACGTGTCCAAAGTGTGGTGCATTTGTGACACACAGACATTATGTGGCAACCTTTTTGTTAGGGATGCACCGATACCACTTTTTCTCAAACCGATACGAGTATGAGTACTTTGATTTGAGCACTCGCCGATACAGGCATTTTCTTCAATCATACATCTTGTAGTCATTTCCATTTACAGGAGTCATTTATCAATACCTTTAAGAGACGTTTGATCAGATTTATACACTTAAAGTAAAGCTATTTTATTGAATATAATATTTGTAATATAAATGTGTAATGATGTGTTTTTTGGGTCTCACTTTGTTCATTTAAGATTATAGGAAATATTTATGTCCACATTGTACACACTGTCCATATCCAAAAGTTACTCAGTGCCTGTGTTGTATTTGTATATAATAGAATGTAGATTGTTACTTATTATTTTAACTAGACTGGCCTCATGTTGCAGTAGTAGCCTCAGCGTTACAAGATTTGGTTGTTTTTGCGAGCTAGCGCTAACTTGCTAAGTTAGCATATTGGATATTTGTAGCTCCAGGAGCAGCCAACATTGTTGCTCAATATGGACATGTTATACCTCCTTTAAAAGCTATTCCTGAGCCCTTTTTAGTCACTGGGGCTGTTTTACAGATGCATATACGCTAAGAATCGGCATTAGCAGTGTAGCAGCGGGTTAGCAACATTAGCATGCTTCTCTAGCAGACGCACCACTGAAGTCGACATTTAATTTAGCACTGGTTAAATTCAGCACAAACTCTGATTTAGGGAATATATCTGTGTCTGTGTGGAGTATTGTATTTCCAGTCATGAATTCTTCCGTTTTTTGTCGTCGTGCTCTGGACCGATGTGAGGGGCGCTCATAGATGCTGCGCACGTCAAATGGTATCGGTCCCTTGATATCGGGACCTCATTAATGAGTACGAGTACAAGTACAGGCAGTTGGTATCGACCCGGTATCAGTGCATCCCTACTTTTTATATAAAGGACATACTATTTTCTGGCATTTTGTCTATTACACACGTACAACATTATTTAACACTTAAGTCATTGCAAGACGCAATACTGATATGAAACGACTTAAAAATAGAAATGAGTCATTCTTTTCCGGTATAAAGTCCAAGGAATGAATTCAGACCTTCCCTAAAGCAAACATTACCAGCGTCAAGGCTGAAATGCCTCTCAGAAAACAAAAATGCAAATAAAAAAACTACTATGACACCAGTTGACATAAACGTAAAACATGAAGAAAACATTTGATGGTCAGTAAACTGTGCCCTGTTTCTGACATAACGCTGATATGAGGAGAGTGTTGCAGCGTGTTGTTTTTGAGATGTGCACCGTTGGCGTCACATCAGCATTAGCCTTGCTTTACATTACGTTACATTTGTATAGTTTACTCTCCAGTGCAGGCTCTGGGGGAGCAGCGTCTTTTTTTTTTTTTTGTTTAACTTTTTTTTGTGTTATTTTTAAATTCACACCACAAAGGAAATTACAACACAAACAAAAGGGGGGGGGCACAGTTAGAGCCCCCCCCCCAGTTAGTTAGAGACATCGAGCCTCTGCTTAAACGCAAACCACCTGGTCCAGCGTTGAAAATAAAGATGACCCTGTTGGGGAGCAGCATCTTTTATCTTGGGACTGCACGAGGTTTTGGCAAACTGAGTCGAATAATTAAATAAATGTAATTGTAATGCACACTGTCAATTAATAAATTGCATTTTAGTACAAAATATCTGTATTGAACTATTAAATGAAAACTTTGGAAAGCAGAATGTAAACATAAGTGTTTTGAATATTTACCAAATCTAGCTAAAAATATCAAACACAAAATGATATTAGTTTACATGACTGCACATGTATAAGACCACCTCATTATGCAATGAACTCTTCAGAAACACATTTTAGTAAACAACATGAAGTGCACTTTGCTGGGAAAATGATTAAATACTGTAAATCCCACTGTGGACGTTCTTGTTTTTTTGTCTCCTGGCATTACCAATCAACATGCTTTAAAGGCGTCCAATTATTTAACAAACAAATATGAAAGCTTCTTCGACTCCATAAGTATGCCTTGGGTGGAGAGGGCAGATCTTGTGTTTACCGTACTTTTCCTTATAAAGGCTTGGGTCCTCTTTGGGACTGAAAGCCCGTCTTTTATGTGGATCTGTCCCGTCTGTGCCGAGTCCTAATGTGCCCTGCCTTTTATAGCTTATGCAGCTCTTATTTTTCTCCGCTAAAGTGGTCGTGCTATGGCATTTGGTGTGTGCTAGTGCCCAGGGCAGTGTGTCACTTACTGTTTCCCACAGTAATCTTTCTTCTTTGTTTTGTGTGCACGATACTGAAAGTGTTAAAGCCAGAGAACGAATGCTCTTTCACTTCACATACCAATGCTCAGCCCAGCCATGTTTGCCATCTTATAAAGAGTGCATTTTATTATTAGGGCTTCTTGCATACAATGTCATGCACTAAGGAGGCCAACAATGGATGGCATGACATTTGGATGGACAGTTTTAATTCAATTGGGGGGATTTTCTTCAAGGCAAAATGTGCAGATGTCAAGTCGGCTGGTGCATTTCGAGCTGTCTTGCTCCATCTCTTTTATATGGTTCTCTTGAGAACTAGTGTGTGCTGCCAATGTGAGGCATGATAGAGAGAAGGCTTGATGCGTTTCCCAGTTGACCTCTGTATTCAAGTTTGAATATATAAATATTTTACATAATATTGATGTAGTCGCTTTCTCTCGATAGTTTCAGTACTGAATGATGGCCCATGCTTGCAGACCAAGAAAGCTGTAGAAGTTTTGATTTACAGTTGTGGCCCAAAGTTTACATACCCTTTTAAGTTTACATACTTAAAAGTGATGATTAAATGCAGACAAATATGAGATTTTAATAGGTCAGGTCCTCATCCAAATCCATCATTTGATTACCTACTGCTAAAATTGTATTGCGTATCGTAGGCAAATATTCTTCAGTCTTCATCTGTACTCCCTTAAGAGACCCACAGCGTGCTCAAGTCTTTATTAAGCTGATGATGATCTTTGAACTAAGATCGAAACGTCCTACACTACAACTACAGAGTACAGATGAGAATTTTTGCCTATGATGGACAACTCCTGTACGACTGAGAACCTACACAAACGTATTGCGTATCGTATGGAGGTACCCTGAGATTCCCATCCCCACTGACAACTAGAGCTGGGTGATTTCAAAAATCTAATTCGACTGCAGACATATTGCACTTTTGACCTGGGGGAGTCTGAGAGTACTGTAGTTTTTGTTTTTATTAATTTCTGCATTCAGGTGCATTTTAGAAAATAAATTATATTTTCAGCTGGTCCTTTAGCTGTTTAGTTGCAATTTCTGCTTTTAGAATGTATTTTTTAGGGAGATTAGGGGGTGTTTTTTGTGGGGTCCCCTTCAAATTGGGCCCTCTCAGCAATTGTTCATAGTTACGTGGGCCTACTACAGAAATCTGACAGGATCAGGCAGAGCAAAGGCGGTATGGCCATAAGACGGTGTCAGTGCCCTCTGCTGGACCAGTGTGGAATTCCTTCACTTAAAAAAAAATCTTGGCTGCCCCCTAGTGGCTGGATTGAGCATTTTAATTATTTCTATAAACTAGCATAACTCCTGACAGGAATGGGCTAGAGACAACCTTTTTTTCATTCCCTTAATTCTTAGTTAAAACTCAAATTTGTAAAATAAAAATCGTTTTTAGCTACAAATTTGATAAATCGGCTACTACTACTGACAGTATAATCCAAAATGTTACACAGTGTACCTTTTGTTTTTTGTTTAAAATAATGTTTTCTACCTATTTTGTCTTTCAATATTCTAATCTTTACCAAATCAACAATAATAATTCTATCAGATTTCGTTCCTGTCTTGTCAAATGTCAGAGACCCAACCCTCCCCAGCCACAGGGATAATTAAAATGGCTATTATTCTGTTTCTATTGAATATTAAAGCCTCATCTACTCATTGTTTTTTAGAGTGCATGCTTATTTTTGTGGCAAAATGTTGAAAGCCTTTGCAGTAAAGCTAAAAAATGTCTTATACAGTATGTGACCCAGCACACCCCGGTCTCCCCGACTGATTATTGTAGAAGCTGCTCTGATGTCAAAGAAAACAGAACTTTGAATGGCGCTTACCGCGTGCCCTGTGAGCATCTTTTGACTGGTATTAACTGGAAGCTCTCTTAAGAAATAATTATCTTAATGTCTCTGCTAATGCATTAAGTGAACGTTAAGTCTAAGAATCTGAACTATTTCACATTTGCTGGCAGTAACAGTCTACAGTCTTGTAGTACAAATCTGGTATTAGTTGCAGTAGTCAGATTAGTTGTGCATCACATGGACCTGACTGCAGTGTGTTATTGAGCGTGTGACGATGAAGAAATCGTATTGAAAGCTGTTTAGTAACATGGTTAGATGCAATGATTGAGGAGGTAGAATCCTTTTTAAACACATTTTGAATCACTATCTTACACTTTGTTAGTTAGAAAAGTATATACGTATTTGTCTAAAACAGCGAGAGGGATTCAAACCTTTCCCCACAGCTGTATTTAGTCTGGAACCTTAAGCCCTGCCTCCCAAAAAATGTTTAGTTCATCGTCATATCTGCCCATTCAACAAGAAGCTTGTGGGCCACCAAAAATTGGTCTAAGGGCCGCACTTTGGGCATCCCTGTCTTAGATGCTATTTTTCCAATGCGAGAAGACTTTTGATATTGTATCGTGTTAGACCGGTGAATTTGCACGTTCACAGTCAAGCGACTCATATAAAAATGTTAGTGCTGTCAAAAATATTGTGCTATTATGTCTCCCGTGGTGAGGAGCAATAGATATAAACACTCCTTTATACCTGTAGCCATCTCTGGCAATGAAGGAGTATACAGGCATCGACTTCTGTCTGAGGGGGAATAGTTGTTTCCTGGCCTATTGTTAAATTGGCAATGACTCTGTTGATTGTTGAAATTTGTACTTGGGCGCCTTGTTGGACTGTTGAATGTATGATGTCTTTCTTTCATGTTTCTATGTACTGTATCCTTTGTGCTGCAAAACTAATTGCCCCATAGGAGCGATCGCTGTTATTGTTTTCTTCCGCAATTTTCAGCGGATGTTTGGGCGAACGGTAGGCAACAGCTGATGCATTCAGACGTGTAGTTAAGATAAGATAGTTCTTTATTGATCTCACAATGGAGAAATTTATTTGTCACAACAGTTGTTAGGACAGGATCACTCAGGGGGGTGCACAAAGTCAGGAAAAGTGCCATCAAAGAAGAAAAACAACAGGTAATAGTAATAATAATAAAAAATAAAGATAGCAATGTCTCTTAGCATCTCTCTGTAAATAAACTATACAAGCATATCTTATGCACACTAAAGACAGAGAGAAAAAAAAACAAGTGACATTGCAGATATTGTAAGCACAGATGTTATTGCACATATTAAGTAGTGTTATTGTTATTGCACATATTAAGTAGTGTTATTGTTATTGCACATATTAAGTATTGTAGCGCTGTTTATGTAAATCACAGATCTGATACAACGCCAGGGAAGCACTGCTCTGTTTGTGAACAATGATTTTGCAGATCATAGAACAATTATTTACTATTATTTTTCATTTAAAACATTCATGTTGCCTACCGAAGGCCGGACGTGACAACATTGCGATCGCTCGTATCGCACCACAACACATCAAAGTTACACAAAAACAGAATGGTCTCTTTGTTAATGTAGGATCCTCTCTGGGGCCAGGACTCCCCTGAAAAAGAGATTCTTTATCTCAGTGGGACTTTCCTGGTTAAATAAAGGTAAAAAAAATAAAAATGACCTACAATAAAAAACTTTAGTTACAGTTTTGCACAAAACCAGCTTATCCGTCCATGTTGATAAGAGTATTAAAATGATTATTCAAGGGCCATTTAGAATAGATAAACAAGTGTGATTAATTTGCGATTAATCGTGAATTAACTATGACCTTCATGATATTAATCGCGATTAAATGTATTATTTTTTCTTTCCTATAATGGTTGTTTGATAATATCTTTGGATTAACTGTTTACGTTTAAGAACTGCCGCCATGTTGTTTACAAACTCTCCAAAGGCCTTAAGCTACGACAGTCTCCCTCGTGCTGCAGCCCGCTACTGTTACTGTACTCCTCCTCCATGTGGTGCTGTGGGACGCCTGTACTGGCTGCAGGTCCAGACTACTATCAGATCGCAGATGCTATCAAATGAACTCTCTTTACAGGGCACTGAGACAAAAGCGAGCTGAGAGCCGCGAGAGGCACTCTGGAACCATTATAGTGTCTTCTGCTCCGGCCGACTTCCCATTGACCGGGCCTATCCAGGGCTGAGGAGCTTTCCTCCCTTTGTGATCTTTTATTCTCTACTACTTTGAAGATTTGCCTTGACACATTTCCCCCCTATATTGTGCAAGGGTCCACTATGAATTTAAAATCTAGATTGAGGTCACTATGCTTCTTTTAAACATGTCTAGGATTATCTTGATTGGTTTGAGAGAAGATAATTGAAGAGAAGATAATTAAATCAAGGCTTATCGCTATGCTCACATCAAGGATTTCTTACATAAGGGTTTATTTTTTGGTAGGAAAAACTTAAAATATTGGCTGTTTGTTGGCAAGTATGTTTTGGTAACACAATGTTGCTTAATTTACATAAACGTTATGCTAGTTGTGTCTCTTCAAACACACAAAGATGTGCACTTCTTTCAGCATTTTGTGTAACTCTGATGATGCATTTCTAAGCCGGTTCTTTATGCTGTGACCCTTTTACATAATGTATTTCACTACAGGGTTTATGGAGTTCTATCTGTGAGCGCTTTTGTGCCGAACTCCTGCCCCTGAAATATTTAGGTGGCCCAAATGAAGCCCTGGAGACAGAGGGATTGATAGATGGCCAGAAGAGAATAATCAGTGTATGTGAGTGGGGTAGGAAGCGAGGTACCGATGCCTTAGATGGCTCTATCTAACATGGGCTAAAGCGCTATGCTCAGGTTAGACAGACAGAAGCAGCCAGGAGGAAAGTGTCAAGGACAACAAAGACTGTAGCAGGGAGAGAAAAATATTAAAGAAGATGGCAGTAGCCATATCTTGCTTTAAATACATTGGTGGGGGCTTCCCCTGGTGGTACGCGAGTTGTGGCTTTTTTTTATCGCCTGTATGAATTGCTGAAGCATTTCCAATTAAACACATTTCAGCAATGAAATGGCAATCAAAACCCAGTGAAAACGCTTCTCTTTGACGTCTGTTTAATGTCTATCAACGTATCGTTTCTGTTGTTTGCGTTTTGCGGTGGTACAGCATTGAGCATGTTGTCATCCACATGCATGAGCACAGCCAGGAAGAGCGTGCACGAGGCGAGTGGGGCACGTCAGAGCGGGGCGTGAGGGGGACACAGTTTAGCCATGTCTGTTCCTACACATCTTCGTTCTCATTTCCTCGTGGTTAGGAAGTAGCTTCTTTTTGAGGGGGGCTTTGTTCTCTACTCAGAAAATTTTTACGAAAATGACAAGCTATCAGAATTATAAACGTCAAAATTATTCCATGTAGAACTGACATTGTCCCTCCCAAGAATATGGTTAGGTTTAGGTCATGGAAACTAGGGCCAGGTAAGTGGTGCAGAAGTAGCAGCATTTTACATTGAGAAGTGCGAACTGGCTGTTTTGCAACCAAGAAGTAATTCTAATTTACTGTAAATACATTTCTGAGTAAAGAACCTTCTGAGTAGAGTTTTTCTGATTAGCGAACCTTCATGTCTATAGATATGTCACCATAGAGTGTATAACATTGATGGAGAGCTAATTGGCTAGCTCTGGTCAAAGCTCGCTAGCAGGGATTGTTTTCGGAAGCCGGAAGTGCCCATTGACTTACATGTAAACCTTTTGGCCCCTCTTTAACTCATTATTGAAAATAGTGTTGTTAATATGGCCCTCAAGTGCTAGTCTTCCCACGCACTACACCGTCCTGTTGTTAGTCTTTTGATATCTTCAACATTATTTAAGATGTTAATAAAAATTACTGGCCAATCAGGTGCCTTTTTTCATCGAGGTCGGCTGCGGGGCCTGGTTTGATTGACAGCCTGCTCTTGCTGCCGTCCGTGGGTGCACCCCGTGTGGCAAGTGAA
>OMNZ01104283.1:9123-19499 GCA_900303255.1 Lesueurigobius sanzi | reverse complement strand
AGGAAACACTGATTCCACTCGTTTGTTTTGAAATATTCTAGTGTTGTTCCGATACCATTTTTTCTCATTTCTCATCGAGTAGTCGCCGATACCAAGTACTTCTCCGATACCACAATGTAAATAAAAACACTAGCAAAAGTCTGTAAAAAGATGCCAAAGCCCATTGCATATGGCTCATTCTGCATATAAAATGTATTCTGTCACTGTTCTATTTCCACTCTAAAGATTAAATGAAGGAAAAAAAGGAAACACAAATGTATCTGCTGTGATCTTTAGAGGGTTCCGTGTCTGCAGAGCCCAGAAAAACACATTGTAGTATCGGATAGGTTTTGGTTCAGGTACTCCCCGATACCTGAAAAACCTGTGGTATCGGTATCGGAACATCCCTAAAATATTCTCATCTATTCAATGCAGTTAGGATTTTGAAGTCTGTACTGAAATAAGTTGGAATGTTTCTCCCATTTAGAAACCGATTACAATTTAGCAAAAGAGACGAGTGAATTCGTAAGTTGAGTTGGTTACAGTGTAATTGGATTACTTTTTTTAGTAACAGGGTAATGTAACAGGATTGCAATCGCAAAACTAGTACCGTATTTTCCGGACTATAACTTTTTCTCCTAGTTTGGCTGGTCCTGCGACTTCTACTCAGGTGCGACTTATACAGTATATGAATTAATATGTTACGTTAACATACCAGACACCTTTTCAGTTCATTGGTTATGCTTTGTGTCGCTGAATAACCATCAATGTGTTACGTCAGCATACCATACACCCATTCAGCCTGTTGTTCTCTATTCTATTGTTATTATTATTATAAATTGCCTTGATGAAGATGAAATGTCTGTTCTTGGTCCAGTGTGACTTATACGTAAATGTTTTTTCTGCTTCATTATGCATTTTTTGGCTGGTGCGACTTCTACTCCGGTGCGACTTACAGTCCAGAAAATACGGTAATTAGATCATAAGCATCAGCTAGGAGTTGAGACTGGAATAGACTGGGCTTACATACACAGCTGCAGGTGATGACCCATTGGGCTACACCTGTGTCAGTCTGTGTTGCCAGATATTCTTGCTGTCCTTTTCCAGTCTCGTACCAATTTTAGGCCATCTCTGCCAGATTGTCCAGGTGACAAAGCTTGTATCTTAACATTTGTATTTTGTTTTGACATTTTCAAATCTATTTAATGCAGTTAGGATTTCCAAGTTTGTTCTGAAATAAGTTGTCTATCCCGTTAGAAACAGATTCAAATTTAGCGAAAGAGACAAGTGAGTTGGTAAGTAGAGTTGGTAACAGTGTACAGTCAGGCCCGGATCTACAGGGGTGCAAAAAAGATTGCACCCTCAGTTTTAGTTTTAATAGCAATGGTCCCTATTTGCACCCCTATGAAACAAAAATGCACCCTCAGTCAGTTTGTTCTGGAGCCGGCGCTGTGTATAGTATATGTCCATAGTAATTAGATTATTGCTCGGACCTTGGGGAACGGAGCCCACCCTCTGGAACTCACTCCCCTTAATATCACATTGATTACCTTCAAAACACTGCTCCACACTCACCTGTTTCAGCTCGCCTGTAACCTGCAACAAGAGCCTCACTCCATCTTGTGTTTTGTTTGATTGTGTGTATTTATTACTTCATGAACCAGCAGAGGTTTGGGCCAATCACGTGGCAGTATTTTGGTTTAGGGCGGGACATGTGGGTTACGAACGCAAGAAGTGCTGAGGCAAAATAGCTACTGCTGTTAGTAAAGTTTAACAGAATCCACAAAATTCCACAGGAGCAACAGCGAGAAGCTCTTTGTGTATTTTTACCCACTGGCTGTAGCAACACTTCGCCCAATCAGCTCGAAGTATTCTGCTGAATGTCCCTCCTTTTTAATCCCAGATTGATTTTGTGGAGAACTCCATCAAGAGTGCTACACATCGTCGATCTGGATCTTGCAGGTTGGCTGAACAAATGCTTTGTGAAATGTACAGCTTTTGGCTTAATTTTCTGTTGAGCAGCAAGTATTATTCAGATAAATTGCAACCAGAGACTGTTGCATAAAATAAAATGCTGCAATGCTGTTTTTGAAGTTGAAAATGCCCAATTGTCCCTTTCATGCATATCCTGAATGGCGGTGTTCCTGCTGAAGTAGCTTTTCCGCTTAATTATGCAGAAATTGTGTTTGTCCAATGGCAAGGTCAGCGCTGGTCTGATGAGGACGCTGTGTACAATGTAATTAGGCAATTGTCAGCGGAACGACCTTGGAAGAGAAGCATGGCCTTAGTTCATCAAATTATTCATGTTGGACTTGTTATTTCATGCAGCAATTCTAGTTAATTGACTTTTAGAAATGAGAGAAAGCAGGGGCGTGTGTTGGTGGTCCAAGGGGGGCATTTGTTTAGGCTTTAAATGAGAAATTATTGGACATTTTCTGGTCAACTCTGTGCCATATCCTCACTTTGCTACAGATTTCTGGTATTGTATTAAATGTACTTGTATTTTAACTGCCTACAAACCCAACAAAAGATTAGCCAAGTCTTTCCAAAAATACATGTTTCAGGCTGATGAGAACACAACAATCAGCATCGGTGTCATGTTTAACTTCTCTCCACTTCTTGGAAAAGGCTTTGTTGGAGCCGATATGTGTGGAAGAAACCAGCAACATGTTTTAAAAGATTTTAATATGCGTTAGCCCGGTACAATAAAGACTTTTTAGAAAATCAGGATTCCCACTCTGCTTGGAAAACCTTGAAAATCTGGAAATTGACTTGCCCATTTTCTACTCATGGAACACACATGGAAGATGAGACCAAATGTCCTGGAAAAACATCTTTTGTCCTACAGAATATTCCTCCTCCCTTTGCTTTTTTGTTAAAAAAGGGATGATAAGGGAGGAATAGAGATGGGAATCGAGAACCAGTTCTACAAGTAGACCTGGTTCTGTTCGGCCGAAGCATTGGAACCGTATGTCTACTTCATTATCAATCCCTCTTATCGATGCTCCAGCTCTGAAAACACTTTTATCCCCTTTTGGGACGCCATAGCGCGGCGGCGGAGCTAGTGCGTGCGTTGCGTCATGATGTAGTTTTCAGAGTCGAGTTGAAGAAAGAAAACAAACATGGAGGAAGAAGCGTCTAAAGCGGGGCTTTATTTTACAAAACGAGATGAAACTTTCATTTTAATAACGCAAAGGTGGTAATGCAGTAACAGCTTAAACACCTCACCATCATGGGGTTAAATTACACAAATGTCATGTTTTCAATCGGCTTGGAACAAGTCTGTCTGCGGGATCTTGGGCATCTTGCTTGAGAAAGGTCGCACAGAAAGACTCTGAGGCAAAAATTCTTCAGTCTTCATCTGTACTCTGTAGTTGAAGTGTAGGACTTTTCGATCTTAGTCCAAAGATCGTCATCAGCTACTAAAGAGATGACGATCTTTGGACTAAGATCGAAACGTCCTACACTTCAACTACAGAGTACAGTTGAAGACTGAAGAATTTTCACCTACGATGGACAACTCTACGAAACTCACTATGTTGCTCGGATGTTGTGCTCCCAGGTTCTGACTGATGCGCCCTCGCTCCCCATCGGCAAGTTTATGTTTGTGGAGTTTATACAACAGTTAGGTTTATTATTATGATAAAACCTTGGATACTTATTTATAGCAATACATTGTCTTTTTGGGTAAAACTCTTGTACCACCATGAGCCGCAGTATTTTTGGTGAACTTAAAGAAGTTCTGTTTTTGATGCACGACTTTATCAAAAGCATAATCATTCCTTGCTTTTCCCACAACACACAGACAAGTCAGGCATCGATAAGAGAATCAATCATTTAGCAGAATCTAAAATGGAATTGGAATCGCAAAAATCTCATCAATTCCCATGCCTAGAGAGGAATGCCTTGGTTCTTAGTTTTTCTCTTGACTGCCATGTTTAAATTCCTTTTCCTTGCCATGTGCAGCTCTTGGAGGAGTGACAAATGTGCACAGGGTTTCCACGCGGCATTATAAAGCATTAAAAGTCATTTAAATGAATTGTGTCAAAAAATAAGGCCTTAAATGTCATTAAAAAGCATTAAATGGAATTCAAACTGGCATTAAATCAAACATTCTTGGAAAATAAAGACATTGTTCAACTCATTTTACTGCAGAAGTTTGGCAAAAATCCCAAAATCGTGTCTATACTGCTGTTTGGAAAGAAATTTCTGTTCAAAAGTTGTCAGTTGTGTCAAAATTTGTATTGAATATGGAAATTAATATTAAATACGCCCCAATTTGTGGCATTTCTGGCATTAAAAATATAGAATTTGGGCATTAAAATGGCATTAAAAAGCATTAAATTTGACTTGCTGCTACAGGCGTAAACCCGACACTGCACTGTGGTTATGTCACCTCGATGTCCTTGATGTCCGAGGAGAATTCCCTCCTGTCAAAGGCTAATCTATCCATCAACGTTGTGTGTGTTTAGATTGAGCCGCTCATCCAGCCAATCCTCCTCTACCTCCCACCTCCCATCCCTCTCTCTCTCTCTCTGTCTCTCTTCCCCCTCTCTTTCTGCTCCTCTCAACAAATCTTTCCTGCCACTTTGGTCATCTCCAGCGCATGCTTTGGGGTCCTAATAACCTAGAGAGGAAAGCTCTAACGAGACCAGAAAGATTTATTCGTTTTTTTTTTTTGTTGCAAGAATAGCGCGGAGAGGAGAACCAAGCCACTGCTCTTCACCGTTGATGCGTTGACGATTTATTTTTTATTTTTGACAACTTTTCCGATCAGCCATGTCCATCCTGAGTTGGGGCAAAGACCGCAAGCGTTCGGCAGACTCGATTTACGACATGCTGCATTTGGTAAGAGCGTTTTTTTCCTTCTCCTCGCACGTTTGCGCCGCTGGCTTGTTTTGCTTCTTGGCCAGACGTTGTGCTGTCAGCTCTGAAACCAACTAGGGATTTTTTTTTGTTGTTTTTGTTTTGAAATGCGTCCCTCGCGCTCGGTGCCACAGACGAGGAAGCAGTGAGTCACCGCTCTGTCGCAGGAGCCCGCGTGCTGCCAATGTGCTCTGAGAAATAATAAGTGTGAAGAAGATGTTGGGAGAGTTGGAGATCATTGTGGGATTCCCCGTCGTGGCAGAGCGTTTCTGTAGGAAAGGAGGAGATGGAGAGACGGCTCTGCGCGAACACTGAGGGGAAGGTTTCTCTGTGCGTGGGAACAATTAAGTTGAAATTAAGTTTGAAAATGTGCCAACTCCTGCGGCGCTAGTGTTGAAGATTAGACGCTGAAGGGGAATAGGGGGGGATTTTAATGAGTATCAATTTGAAACTTTTGCTGTATATTACTGGGATGCATGTTATATTTCCGAGGTGCTGAGATGTCAACTTTGACATTTTTTTAATTGTAATTTATTATGAAGAATTTATAATATGAACCGAATAGTTGCATAATTATATATGCTGTTAAGGCATGATTTCTTTTGAATTTTGTGATGTGCTATGTTGTATGGAAGCTGATTGGATGCTGTCTGTTGGGGCAGGCCCCGAGCTTATAAAAAGACCAAGCGGAAGGGGTTGTCTCTGAGCCTGATGAAGCGCTGGTTGTCTCTAAAGGATTTTTAATCTTATCTTAGATCTGTGCAAAGACAACACACACTTAAGGGCTGACATGAACACACACACACGCGCACATACGAGGAGTCCCACCACAGATCATGCCATGAGAGAAAGTTTTTATTGAGCCACGCCTCCCATGACTAAAAATCTGGCTAAAAATCCTCAAGTGTGTGTGGCCACCTTAAGCCTGATGAAGGTCTGGTTGTCTCTCAGCCTGATGAAGGTCTGTCTGACCGAAACGATGTAGTAAAAGCTGAGACAGTGTGCGGGATCTTTGCTTTATTTCGAGGAAACATTACAACACAAATCGATAATCAAATACCCTTTTAAGTACTTAAAAATGAAGAAAATTCTGTCCATTTCTTAAAACATTTTCAGGGAAATTTTTATTATATCACTGGCATACAAAGTGGTGCTTTATTTTGGGCCACCCTTGGTGTTTTGACAATGACGAACATGTGTGGCTCCGTGGCTTCCAGTGACACAATTCGGCAGCACAACAACGGAGCAAAATTGCAGGGAATCGCAGTGATTTATTTTTTAATGAGTGATTTTTGTTTTTTTGCAGAATCTGTTAGTTGAGAGCAGCCTCTCTGTGTTTCAGATGACAGTATTGGTATGTTTAAAAGCATACATTTTGTGTTCAAAAACCGGGTGTATCTTCAGGATAGTCAGTGGGCGCGGGACAGCTTGAATTGCTTACTTTGCGTTGTCTTTAGCCAAAGAATTCTCCCTTTTAGAAGTCCCAATACGTCCGGCCCCATGTCTATGTCGCCTCCTACTCTCTTTTTACAAACGTTGCCCATATGAAAGTGGCGCCAAGTAATCACTTCAGCCAATGAGAAATGAGATGCAAATGAGCACCAACCATGGCCTAAACAAGCAGACGGAGATCAGGCTGTTCTCAGATTTACCTCTTTGCGAAGTGCCTACCTTCAAATGGCCACAGCTTAGCTACAAATATTATCAGATTTCCATGTGTTACACATCGTTGGAAAGTGTGGAAACTACACTTTCAAAATCTGTGACTTAAGCTGGACACACACTAGAGGATTTTTAGCCAGATTTTTAGTCTGAGGAGGCGTGGCTCAATAAAAACTTTCTCTCATGGCATTGTGTGTGTGTGTGTGTGTGTGTGTCCTCATGTCTGTCTTTAAGTGTGAGTGTGGTCTGTGCACAGATCTTGCGTCTCAAAAGATTTAAAATCCTCTAGTGTGTGGGCACCTTAACTAAAAATGCCCCATAAACGACTCCCTGTATAAGCAAACTTGCCCCTGCAATAGTAGACTATACAAAATAAAACAACATTCAAATCTGGCTCTGTCCATTATTTAGATTTTGTATTTTTTCCACATAAAATGCCATGTTTTTATATGAAGGCATTACATCACAGACAACCTATATTCATGTCCATAATATACAGCACAGGCTTCAAAATGTTATCACTCAATTTACACATTCCCCCTCTTCACCTGCAGAGTCTCTCCTTATTCAGTTTGTTTACTTGGTCTAAGAATAATGTCAACATACTGTAGTGGACACGATGAACCCTGATGGCGATAACACACTTGTGCAGCCGCCTCCTCCTCCTCCTCCTCCTCCTCCTCCTCTGCCTCGATCTCCACCTGTTGCAGCCTCTCCGCCTCCACGCGGCCCTGATCCGGAGCCTTTGTTGTGTCCGCTCTCGTCTCCTCGCTCGGTGTCAGCGCTGCTCCGTCCTCGTTACTTTCCCTGGTGTTAATTACCCGCTGTGTGAAGTCGGCCTCTGTCAGACTGTGACCACTGATCAGGGACACTGTCAGGGGACTGTCAGCTGCTCCGAGTCTGGGATTACACGGAGGGGACTCAAATTAACTACAGCTGAAGCCTCGGCCGCCTCACAATCCTCTTTATTTACGAGGTTAATACAGTATAGTGAATCTCGATCAGTTAAAATGACTCAAACTAAGAATATATGGACTTAATTTGAATAATTTTGACAGAAAAAGAAAATTAAAGAAATGAAAGAAAATGTCATAAATGATGTACAGTTACGGAAAGATGTGTTGATTCTGTGAGTTGGAAAAGGAAGATGTATTGTATTCATTGTCTTTTTGTTTAAGTTTTGGATGTTCAAAAATAGTAATCCCAAGTCAAAGATTTAAATAGTCTGGTCCATTAGCGTAATATTAGTGATATTGGTATGGTATGTATTTTATTTGTACAGGGACAGTGTACATTTTAACATTAACACAAAGGAAAGAAGCATTGTACCAGGTTATAGCAAAAATGCTCATTTCCACCTGTAGTCCCTGGGTAGGCTGATGTTACAGTTTATTAGACTGATTCTAAGTGTAGATGGATACATGAACGTGTCTTAAGTTACAATTTAAACAGCATTATTTACATAATTTACATACATTTAATTCAATATACATTGAAACTGGAAAATGGATCGTTTTACTTGGCAAGTCTAAACAGATTTCTCAGTGGAATTAGTATTTTTTGCCCTTTAAAATAAGAACAATCTCACTGTAAGGGCAGTAAGATTTTGGTGTGAGATGATTGTTCCGCTTTGGCAAATCTCTTTGACTTCCTCAAACCAAGAACAAATGTACTCTGACGAGAGCCAGATGGATTATGTGTAGCTCTGAGCTGAGTTCTCCACAATTTCAATCAGAGATTGTTCCCATCAAATCCGGGGAAAGGCATTCAGCAGAATACTTGGAGCTGATTGGGCGAAGTGCTGCTACATCCGTTTGGTGAAAATGCACAAAGCGCCTCTCACTGTTGTTCTTTCAAAAAATAAATTGTGCATTTCGCTAAAACTGTTGACGGCAGTGGCTAACACCCAGATGTCCCGCCCTAAACCACAGATACTGCAGGGCCAGCCCGTAGGCATAGGTGAAGCTACAACATTGCAGATTTTTGCTGAACGTTTGTGTTTTCAAGCTTTCAAACAAGCTCTCCCTGGTCCCCCTTCGCCTCCAGGAAGTTGTGTATAATCGTGGTGAATATCTGTACATCAGAAGTGGCCTCCCCTTTTAATAAATATGTTCCAATGTAAAATGTGGAAGGCCAAAAAAATAAATCTAGAAAGATATTTCAGAGAAGAACATAAGTGCAGAAAAGAGCCATCAAATGTTGCAAGTTATTGTCATGAAGGCGAAGTCCTGTCTTGTCTTGGGCACCAACTGGCTAGAGCCGGCTCTGCAACACTGTCACGTGATTGGCCCAAACCACTCGTGAGGTGGCAGCGATACAAGATGTATTCTTGTGTTTGTGAGAAAGGTTCGAGGTTACTTTATTTGTACCCGTTGGTAGATTTGATTTACCGTGAGATCAGATACGACATTCCTTCACAGACACGAGAAGCACAGCCATCAGTACAGCACAATATAACAGTAAAACAACTCAAATACCACCAAAACTGGGCTTGCATGCAAGTTTAGGGCCCATTTACTTCAAAATTGCTCTTATTTCTAGATTATTTTGCAGTGTAGCTCCACCATCCATCATTAAAATAAACAAGTAAAACCCATAAGAGTAAATATTCACTTTTAAAAGTAGAATATAAACCTCCTATTTAAAACTTCACAGAAAAATGAATGCCAAAACCAACACAAACAAACAAATGGAAGACAGTGAGGTCCTTGGTGAATGCATAGCTCATTTGTACAGTTTCCCCCTAAACTAATCAGCTCGACGGCACCGTTCTGTTGGTTGTTGTCAGAAATGTTCATCACTTCTGACGGCTCCGAGTTGGAACATTGTCAAGTGAACAAATGGTGGCGGACATGGAGATGGAGAGACTGGATAAACAGAGCGGCAAATGTTTGTGTTTTGGAATTGGGATCTGTATAAATGCAAAACTGAAAGTGGTTTGGGAACATTGTGGACTGACTGTTGTGTCGTCGTCACTGAATAAAGTAACACACTATTCTCAAATATGGCACATTTTTTTGAAGCTCAAAGGTGCTTTCCGGTCTGGTGGTGCATTATTCATTCACTGCTAAGTCATGTTCGGTGGTGATAAGTAGCTTCTCGAGCCACAAATGTCTTTGCCTCCAGCCGCTGACTGAAGAGGTTCAGCCAAGGACAGAAAAAAACGGAGATAATTCATCAACTCTTTGGACAGTGGCGGAATAGCATTATAATAATGGCTTCTACTTTTATTGTGCCTTTCAATCCTGTGTCACAATTTTCTCAAGGCACCACACTGCAGACATTATTCATTCACTCTATACTTGGTGGTGCAGCTGATGTATCCAGACGTGTAATACTGTTTAAGATCTGTTACAGCACAAAAGAAGCAGCTCTGTTTGTGAAGATAGTTTTGATGATGGCCCATCATTGAACTATTATTATTTATTCATTACATTCACATGGCCTAACAAAGTCTCAGTCGCACCTTCTGATCAGACAAAGCTGTTGAGGATCCCCTACAATCCCTGTTGAGAACCACTGGCATATTGTCTGATTCAGTTCATGCACATGATGCAGTAAAACAAAAACATGTATAATATTAGGGCCGGGACAATATATCGTTTTGCAGTACATAAAGGGGTAGGAAACATAAGTTTTTACTTCCACCTACTCCTTTTTAAATTATTTTATTTTCTTTTTCCTTTTATTGTGCTGTATAACTGTACTGATAATTCGAAATAAAGACTACTACTACATCGCAGAGGTTACATTAACTGAAAATTCTCTGTCAATGACTGAATATTTTGATTTTTGACAGAAAATTTTGAAGGCTGTCTTTCATTTTGAAGGATTGAAAATCAAGCCATCGTCATCTTTTGAAAGTTTTA